>CANSZD010003970.1:0-265000 GCA_947648045.1 Beta corolliflora
ACAGGATTGGATGAGCATATGAATTGTCTTCGAGACCCTGATCAAAATTTCCTTGATGTTGTAAACTGTGACATGATGTCAACAAATGAAGGAACCGAGGGGGTAAGCATGAAGAGTGACCATAGATAATTATCAATCTTCTCAGCAATATTGGATACCAGAAGAGCTTCAGAAGCTCCAGAATGCGAGCAGCTGATGTCCCAGCTTAAGAAGTTCTTATGTATGATTTTTTGATGTGGCATTAGGGGACTGAATCAATTTTCTACAGTAATCATCTTGTTCAACACGCTTGACACCATAAACTACTTTCGACAATGGCTAGTAGTAGTGGCGACAGACAGATGAGACTTCAGCTGAGCCATGCATTGTGGAGACCCGAAGAAGCGGGCAGTCATGTCTGAAGCAAACACTTGATCCCAATGATGAGAGAAGAACAGAATGCTTTTATTTAATGGCTTTGAGTACAAGTCTTCTGAAGCAAACAAAGAAGGTCGTTTAGGGGATTTTCTTTCGGTTCTGGTGCTGGGAAGTTCCTCGAGTTCTGCTGAAGTTCAGTATGCTGGCCGTGTAGCTGGTGGTCCTGCTTTATATTACCATAGTCCTGCTAGTGACAGAAAATATACAAATGTGCAGCTCTTGGATGATCAACTATCTCCTGCAGATCTATTTGTCAAAGTTGACAGCTCATATTACAATACTGAAGAAGAATATACCAGGTTTCAAACTGCCACTGTAAAGGCCTAATTTACTGGAAGGTACTCCTAGAGGCAAGCCAGACTTGTCTGTCAGATAGCCGGAGTGATATTGATGACAACAATGATTTGTGCATAATTGAAACTATGAGGTGGACTCTGCAGATTTGCCCTTTTCCTGCTCATGGAAAGCCTGTTACCCCACAGCGCACAACGTCTATTCCAGAGTGTTCGACCTCCATCAAACCTCTTTATCTAATGGGCGCTAATGGAACAAAATCGAAAGCAGCCCGTTGACGTTTAATTTTTCAATCACTAGTGCAGGTAATATTTGCCTGTTTGAGACTTGCTTTTGTTTTGTATGAGAACCTAATTTATAACCGTTGCCTAATAGAATTTTGATATCACTATTGATGCATTGTGGATAGAAAGATGTGCCCCTTTTGTTGTTGATATATGGACTCCCCTTTTGGGCCTCTTGATGATTATTTGCTTTAGTTTACCTTATGCTGTTGATTTGCTTGTTGTGCTCGAATTTCAAAGTTGGAATCATTATCTTAATTGTCTCAGTTTGTGTAAACTTTTTTTGTTCTTGGTTTTAATCCTTCATTTATCTAAGGATTGATATTGCCAACAACTGTATCTATGCATGCTGTTTTGACCACAAAAAAAAAAAATACTGCCCTCGCTTAAGTTTATATGTTTTATACATAATTTCTTTTACAGGTGCTGATAAGATCTGTTTGCTTGTGCACACTTACGCAGCAAATGAAATAAAATTTATTACTTACTAAAATATGGATTCTCTCTGTTGTTTTTTTAATTATCCACATTAAAAATTCCGTTAATGTGTGGTATGTCGATAGTTTTACGGTTCCCTTGATAAAGCAATCTAAGACTTGGTCTTTCTCTTCTGCCTCTTCTAATTTATGTTATCACAGGATCTCTCACAGCCAAAGTCAGAGGCTTCTCCTCCAGATGGCACCTTAGCAGTTCCTCTTTTGACACTTAGGTTAGAGTTTATACTGTGTTATTTTTGAAAGATTGAGACCTGATGAAAGGGTTTTGTCTGATTACCGAGAGACCCAGCGTACTTCGCGTTTATCTTCCAGTGCCCACCGTTTCAAGTCAGTTTGCTCCTAAAGCAATTTTTCCAATTAATTCAAATTGTTTCCTCTCAATCACATAAGCCCGTTTCTTTGTGCATCTCTCCGTTTCAACATTTTTTTTTTTTTTTGACATTGATAACACTTAGAGTGAGATCTTTTAACTTGTGAGTTGCAGTTTTTATATATATCCCAATCCTGATGACTGCAATTTGTTGTTTCTATCTCGGTTGCATTTTATTTGAAAAGAGGTTACCTTGTTGTGCCTACTATCTACTCCATGCGCTTGTCTCTATGTTGACTTTTTGTTTGTTAATTCCCTTAATTCATTGTTACTTACCTTTGTGTTCCTCCTATAGGCAATAGAATTGAAACCACTTTAGGTGAGGGTGTTTGTGTGTAACATGATGATGGTTCAAATTGAGTTTGGAAGATGTACCATACATTTTTGCATTTCCAATTATATTAGTATTCCTTATTAATTGGTGCTACATTGAACTAAATACTATACTTCCCTCCATCTTTTATGCTTGCATCATCTATAGCTGGTAGAATAATTAGAGTAAAAGCTTTGAAGAGATTTCTGCTCCCAACAACTAATCTCTTTATTCTTTAATAATATAGAGGAGAGAAAGGTAGCCTTAGGTGGGATGGCTATTATTTCTTTGGCATATAAGAATATTCCACTTAGGGGAGTATCTGGGAAGTTGAAAGTGTAGATGTGGGTACAATATTAGGAAATGATGCAAGTAATATGACTTTTCAATTTAGGAAAATGATGCAAGTAAAATTCGGAGGAAGTGTATTAATTGTAGTCAAGTGAATTTTTTTCTCTGAACTTATGTGTCAAGCCCAGTATAAATTATAAACTAGTGGTTCATTAGTTGTTTTTTAATTTGTATTTTGCAGGCTAAATTTATTGTCTATTTTATACCCAACATACTTGATTTTACTTTTTCTCTCCTTGCATTCTTGCTTGTCTTTTTGTTCTCTTTGGGAACTAAATTTATATTTTGAACTATATTTGGTGGCAGCTAGCAGAGTGTTGTAATGGAGTTTCAGAGAAATAGAGATGTTTGTAGTCTCTCTTCACGTTAGATTTATCTGCTGGCTGAACAATTTTTATTTTGTTTATCCCTCCCCCGTGTCTAGTATCCCTCCTTTTCAGTATGGTTTTGATTTTTGTTTGCATACCCTGCAGCGATACGCTTTGTCGTGGATGGTGCAAAAGAAACAAACAGCTTGCACCCTACTCCGGAGGTACTTAGCGAGATGATCAGGTACTGTTTCTTCGGATGGAAGTTAAAGAAAGTGTATGAGCGGTTTGCAATGAAAATTATCTGTTTAAACAGGGGCTTGGGAAAACAGTGTCGACAATTGCATTGATTTTGACTGAAAGCGCGTAGTTCTGCTGGAACTTTGATGGAAAAGGAACAGAGGGAGCCTGGAAACGCTGGATTTGGAAGAGGAGGGATGACAAGCGGATGGGAAATAGAGTAACACCTTTTTCAGCAAGGAGTCGGCCTTCTGCTGGGACCCTTGTAGTGTGTCCCTACTATTGTACTTAGGGCAGTGGGCGGAAGAGCTCTGTAATAAGGTCGCTAGTTGAATTCCTGCTAATCTTTCTGTATGTGTTTATCATGGGAGGTAATCGGACAAAGGATCCTATGAACTGGCCAAATATGATGTGGTACTTATAACATATTCAATTGTAAGCATGGAGGTCCCAAAAGCAGCCTGTGGTTCTTAAAGGTGGTAATGATGGACCCGGAAAATCATGAGGTTGAAGATGTACCGTTCAGTCCAACGAAGAAAAGAAAGCACTCTTCAACATCTGATAAAAAAGGCGTTCTAAAGAGGAATGGACAATATGTTTGGTTGATTCTGTTGTTCACCCTCTTGCAAGGGGTGGATTGGTTTAGAGTTGTACTTGATGAGGCCCAGAGCATCAAGATCCTTTAGGACTCTCAAGTAGCCCTGACCTGCTGGGGTCTTCGTGCTAAACGTCGGTGGTGCTTGTCGGGGACGCCTCTACAAAATGCAGTAGATGATCTATATAGTTACTTCCCGGTTTCTCAATATGATCCTTATTCTGTCTACAATTCTTTCTGTTCCATGGTTAAGAATCAAATCAGTAAAATCCGTCGGATACCAGAAGCTACAAGCTGTTTTGAAGAATATACATGTTACGTCGCACGAAGGTTAGCCGTCATGTGATCATTTCAACTAATTTTCTCCTTTACTTATATATTGTTTTTTCGCATCAAATCTATTAGAACATAAGTCATAATTAACATATTATCAAATCTAGCTTCACATTATTATAAGGGTTAGAAAGAAGGGTTAGATGTCATGTACCTTGTTTACTTAGGCTTTGTCATTTCTTGTAATTTCTCTTCTGCAACATCAATTAATTTTCTCATGTAAACATATATTTACCCAATTTTTGCATATTATATTTTGGATTAATATTATCCTCCTTGCTTAGCATCTGTTTACATTTGGCCTTAGAACTAAAATAATTATACTGGCTCGTATATGCAACTAATAAGACCTTGTGGACTGTATGATAAATTGAGTTGACAGTTCCAATCTACAGCTGAAAAGTTGCTTGCTATTGCCTATTGCGAAAAGCCACTGTATTAATATGTTTAAGAAAGCTATTTTGAGTAGTTATTTATGGATTATATAGAAAGGACAGTAAGACAGCAAGGGTCTTAACCTGTATACAAGGAGGGCTGGCCAGCTGGGGTCAAAAAATATGATGCCTCAAATATTTTTACTGCTCTCTTTAATCGTATAACCTATAAACAACAAGGAAAGCCTTTGATATATCTAGCTATAGATGGTCTTATTTACAAAGTAACGGAAAGATAACTGGTGCTCATGGTGAAGTGCTTAATTCCAATCATGCAAGATCCTTAAAAGTTGAACTAAATGCTTGTTGTTACAGGGATTTCTTTTTTGATGTTCACCACCAAATAAGCTTGAGTAACATGTTTAATATTCTGCAATTTACTTATATTAAATCTCATCTGCCGGAGCTATCCAAACATCTTTCACTTTATGAAGATAAACTCGAGTTCCATAAGAAAAGGGCACCAAGGTCTAAAACATAGGAGGTCACCGATCGCTCGTCATCAAGTTTGTAATGACTACTACTCCAAAGCTTAAAATCCTTTTTAGCTTTTTTTCTCGAGGGGATCTTCCCTTTGTGGCTGCTCAAGCAAATATACTTTGCTTTAGGAGGAGTTTTTGACTTCCAAATGATCTAGAAGGGAGGTCAAAGTTGTCAACCCATGCATGTTGCAGAATATTTTTCTACAGAATTTACCTCTTATTTCTCTAGTACCACATGCAAGAAATAGGAATAGGTATTACGATAAAACAGGAATAATATGTCAAAATTTTCAAGAGGTTTTGCGGTGCCCCAAATAAAAAAGGTGGGGAGATAACGGTATTATCTTTTCCAAAGTTCAATTTAGAGATTCGATGGTGATTGTGTGGCAATTCCTTTTTGGCTGATTGATCCTTTGTGCCAAGCATTATGATGGACTCTAGACTCGTAGTTTGTCTTCTATTAGCTTTGATTATGACCATTTTCAGCTGATCTTCCGTCGCCTGATGGTGTAAATTTTTGTTTGAATTCTATAACGTACTCATAATATTGCATGCTCCCTTTCCTCCCTATTCTCAGCAATTTGTAATGTCTATTATTTTCTCTAGGTACACTTCTGGATGGGAAACCAATCATAAACTTACCACCTAAATCCGTAAAGCTTAAGAAAGTGGAATTTTCAGAGGATGAAAGGGATTTCTACAACAAGCTGGAGACTGATTCTCGTGCACAATTTCAAGTAGGTCTACTTTCGGAGATCTACTTCACTTGTCTGTAACATGTCATGCTATATGAACATATGCTATATGAACATTCCTTACACTTCATGTATTTTCGAATCACAACAGTCTCTCCTTTAAAAAGACTTGCCACCAAATGTTTGCATGCTTCTACGATTGGTTAACGTGAGAGTAATTATTTGAGTAAATGCATGGCTACAGCAGCAAATTGAGCTCAAAGTTGTTGCTATTAAATTGCTAGCTGATGCCTTAACTGAGAAGAACTTAATAAGAGATAAGAGGGGGTTAGGGTGCACTCCCTTCACATTTAAGATATAAGTTTCAGGGAAAAATAGTGCAGATAAGTTCCAATATGCTCAGATTAGTTATAATAATTCGTAAATAAACTTCAATAAGTTCACGTAAGATAAGTTTAGCAAACTTCTAGGTGAAGAGAACACACCTTTAATGAGAAGACAAATTGGTATTACGTCTATTGAAGTTTATGCTACAAAAAAGGAGCTTTATGAAGAGGCTTGCCTATTCTTTTGAAGTCTAAACTGAATTCCAAACTAAGGTGACAATGTGACATGACATGGCCAAATGTATTTAGATGACTGGTTTGCAGTTGTTGCTACATTAATTAGTTATCATCATTAAGGTGTTTTGCGTTTATGTTGTTATTCGTTGAATAACAGCGATGACAGTTTACTTATGCATTGTAAGATTGTGAGGATTGAATGGCTAGCTATGAGCTCTTTTCTGAAATGCTAGCAAACTTTTACGTTATTTCATGAACGAGGGATGTATAATCTTGAAGCATTCCTTCTCGTGTACTGTGGCGGTGAGAATGTGAAGAAAATATCTCTTCATCGTCTCAGTGTCATACGTTTTCTGTTAGGCCTCTTCATGTTCTCAATCTCATGCTTCGAGGTGTTTCTTGGAACAATGTTCATCGTGTTAGTGGCACATGTGTTTGGAAAAGATTTCTTGTACTCCTGGTCCTCTAATGTCGCCAGGTTACTTCTTGCAATGATTATTCTTTTTTTTTAAAAAAAAAATCATTGTAAAACAATGTTTCAACATTGACATGCTGATTTTATTCATAGCGCTGTGCAAGGAAATAGGCCTAGAATGCAAGTATTGAAGTTCTTCTTGCCTGGAAGTGTAATACTTCCTCCGTTATGAAATAAATGAAACGCCTTCCCTCTTTTTATGTGAGAGCTTTTGAGAGTAGCATTTCATTTATTTCAGAATGGAGGAAGTATAATTGTTAGCGTGTCATTATTAGAAATTGAAGTTGCATCTGATTTAGCCTTTTCATCATGTTTCATATGTTTGTTTTTTATTATATTTCTGATGGTGTGTTTTTTTTTTTTTTTCCTCTACCCAGGCTTATGCGGACTCTGGAACTGTTAAACAAAATTATGTTAACATATTATTGATGCTCTTACGACTTCGACAAGCATGCGATCATCCCTTTCTTGTTCAAGGCTATGATTCTAGTTCTGTTTTCAAGTCTTCCATTCATACAGCAAAGAAGCTACCCCAGGAACGGCAGATCTCTTTTGAGTTGTCTGGAAGCTTGTTTTGCAATTTGTGCATATGCAAGGTAAGTTATGGAATTTTGTTGCAAATTTTTATACAATAGTTTACTATGACCATTATTAGATGTTATATTGTGAGATCATTTGTCTGAAAGAACAAGTAGGTTTTGCCGCGACTTAAAGAGTGTTGATCGTTTGCTATATCTCTGTACCCATGTCCAATGTCCTTTTTTGTCCCTAAATTGTTGGCCATGGATAGTCAGACACTTCGACAGATATCCGTGCTTGACACTTATGCTCTAGTTCAGGTATCATAAGGAACCTCTGGTGACCTATATAGCTTTCTCTTCTGGTGTAGATGTGTAATCTAGGGCATTTTTCATGTTCTTTGCTGGGATGGCTGATGACATGTTTGGTAAGCAGCTTTCCTTGATTCTGTGTTTTAATAGTTTTGAGAGACAATAATCACCTCGGTCCCCTACAGCTCATCATATAGGGAAGATGCGCAGTTGCTAGAAGCTAAAGATGAAAAAGCTAGAAAGTGAAAATACTGTCCGTTTTTACTAAAGTTTTAGGGATTACTTTTCTAGCTGCATAGCTTCATATTGATTTTGTAAAGCTACCATATAATTTCCTTCAAACTGCGCTTAGTGTCAGCAGAATATCATGTCTCGTGATATTTATCCCTCCATATGGTAGTTGAACGGGTTATTGTTGACTGCCTGATTATTTACCTTAAAAGATCCAATGTACTGAAATTTAAAAATTTTGCCAGCAATGGCTAATAAAAAAGATAATGACGGGGCTATCCTCTAAGAAATACCTCTTTAAACTCACAGATAATAGCTGGTTAATGTTCCAGAAGCTTAAGGTAGTCTTTCTCTTCTTCTGTTTTACCTTTGCACTCACTATCCGCTGACTGAACATATATGGTAGGTTCTGTGCTGTATATTTTTGAATATTGGTCGGAAGTTAGTATAATATGATGATTCATATTTTGAGAGTCAAAGCTTTTTGTTAATGCTAAAATGGTATAAATGAATTATTTTTTTAGTGCTTGATTTATGTGGTTATTAACCAAATTCTTGGTTATTACAATAGTTTAGATATTTAACTATTGCATCTTTTTATAAGGTCTATCTTCGTTCCAGGTCCTCTGAATGTTTTTCTTTGATAATTCTTTCGACTCTTGATTATAACGAACTAATTCAATATGGTTTATTTTTAATAGTTGGATCAAGCGTCTAGCTTGAACGCTAGTTGTTGATGTCACTAATTACTCATAGCTCTGCAGGATCCTCCTGAGGATGCTGTTGTTAGCATCTGTGGTCATGTATTCTGCAATCAGTGCATTTCTGAGCGTCTTACGGGTGATGACAACGTGTGTCCTGCTACAAACTGCAAATCAGAGCTCAATGCATCCTCTGTCTTCTCCAAAGGCACACTGAACAGCTGCATGTCTGATCAGGCTTGTCATGACACCTCTCAATGCTCTGCTGCTGGATCCTCTGACCAAAGAGAGTTGATCGAACCTCGGCCGCCTAGTCGATTTGAGTCGTCTAAAATTAAGGCTGCTCTTGAAGTCCTCCGTTCACTGTCAAAACCTCATATTTCTCTTCCGAATAATGTTTCAATGCAACCGACTGTTACTGATGCCATCTTGGACAAATCTGATCCTTCCCCTTGTGGAGCTGATACTGAAAGCTCTAGTGCCACCAATGGTTTGGGTAATGGAATGTCTGACATTAAGGAGAAAGCAATTGTCTTCTCTCAGTGGACACGGATGTTGGATCTGCTTGAAGATTGTCTGAAGGAATCTTCTATTCAGTACAGGCGGTTGGATGGTACTATGTCTGTTGCTGCCCGAGATAAAGCAGTGCGAGATTTTAACACTCTTCCAGAGGTTTGCAACTATTTGCATCTTTTATAATTATATGCCCCCCACCGTTCTATTTTTGAAAATTCGCATACCATTTAACTCTAAAATTGACGATAATCTTCTTTCAGAACTTTCCACTGAAAGCAGAGCTTTTCCTTATGATTACACGTGGACTCATCATAACCCATGACTTTTTGTTGTCAATAGGACTGCATTCTTTTCGACTCTTTAGAATCGGGTTTAGTAATCTATCTGGCCAATACTTAATTTATGTATTTACCCAATCCTTACAGGTAACTGTTATGATAATGTCATTAAAGGCGGCAAGTCTTGGGCTAAATATGGTGGCAGCTTGTCATGTTCTTCTTTTGGATCTTTGGTGGAACCCTACCACTGAGGACCAAGCAATTGACAGGGCACATCGTATTGGACAGACTCGTCCTGTTACTGTAGTGAGACTGACTGTGAAAGATACAGTTGAAGATCGGATCTTAGCTCTTCAGGTATTTAGTTTATTTGGTAGTTGAAAGGAATTTCTTCTTCACATGATTGGGATATTCAGCGTCTTTTTGGTGTGGACGCATTTTACAAAGCAACACTTTTTAGAACTCTTTCCATGAATCAGATTCATTTTTTCTGTATTTGCTTCTTATTTGTGTGTTTGACATTGTTTTATTGTGTATATCTCTCCCTCCCCTGTCTTCTCTGTTTCATGTCTGGCATTCCAGTGCTTTTTTTGGATCTTTTTTGTTTTTTGCATAAAATGTTTTAGTTACCTGCTGTTTATTTTTGCTTATATGGAAATTTAGTGTTGTGTAAAACGAGCCTTGTGATGTTTAGGGTGTACATCTTCTTTCATATTTTCTGGAAGATGGATACTGACCTTCGAAATTGGCTTGCTGTTCGTAAGCTGTCTTCTTCTTCAGTATATCAAGTCACTCATGGCAAATCAATGTATCTGACATAGATGTGCTAACTGGTTTTTCCGCCTAGCCAACTCGCTCTCTCCGGGAATGTTTACATGCCAGGCTTTTGTTATTGCTTGTGGAGGATCTCTTAAAGAGTTGTTTTTATTATCCCCTTTCCTTGCTTCTCTGAGAGCGATGCGTTGGTTGTGGTGAGGATACTTGCATGTCCTCCCTATAGGTGAAACTTGGAAAACTAACCTTTATCTTTGACATGGTGAATACTGAATAGGAATCATCCTGATCCCTTGTCCATAAAGATGCGTCTTGGTCGTACCCTATAGGAAGAATAGTGCTTACTAAAGAGGCACCTGTGTGCGTTGATTGACTAAAGCAGGATGACCTTCTGATCGGGAACGAACTGAAAAGCTTTACCGTTGTTCAGATCGTTCCTGCAGGCATTTACTTATACTTAGAGAGAGGCTCTTCTCTTCTTGCTCTTTAACTAATCCACTCCCATTGCTTCTAAATTTTGTTGTGAAGAGGCTCTAAACCTTTTGCCTTTTTAATATAGGGGGGTGGGATGGTTGGTTGGGTTGGGTGTGAAGATCTAAGATAATGGCGGTTTAGGGATTGTGACAGAATTTCTAGATTCAACATTAATCTAGTTATCGAAGGCTTAGCGATTGTGATAGAATTCCTAGATTCAACATTGATATCGGAACACTTCAATTATGTGGGTTAACTCAAGGGTCTGAAATCTATGGTTTGGCTTGTATGTTTTTTTGTTTCCCCTCTTTTTCCAAGTAATCTACTATATTGTGAGATTATTTCAGCTTTATAAATATTCGTTATTTGTGCAAACAATAGTTATATGAAATATTAGACAAGCTTAGTGAACAAAAATCAATCTTCTATTAATGCCCTTAACTCTTCATTGTGCAGCAAAAGAAGAGAGAGCTTGTGGCGTCTGCCTTTGGAGAAGACGAAAAGGGCAGTCGTCAGAGTCGTCTTACAGTGCAGGATTTGACATACCTATTTATGGCATGATTTCGGTAGTGTCACTTGGATATGATATATTTGTCAACTAACATCA
Organism: Beta corolliflora; assembly: GCA_947648045.1. Lineage (NCBI taxonomy): Eukaryota > Viridiplantae > Streptophyta > Magnoliopsida > Caryophyllales > Amaranthaceae > Beta > Beta corolliflora. Next base: position 11,063 of record CANSZD010003970.1, read on the forward strand.
GTGCTTTCTTTCCTTAGTATCAAGAAGAATCCCTGACAATAGATGACATCAATGGACAGAGTAGATAAATTGGCTCCTTGAAGAATATAGGATATAGAGTATAGGATAGAAGTGATTCATTTTTTCAGTTATTGGTCAAATGACCATGCTTCTGTTAGCATGCGATAGACTTGCCTTGTATAGTTTAGCACTTTAGCATGTTTAGTGTCAGACCACAGAAATTTTTGGAGTTACAATTAATGAAATTTTTTCGATCAGTCGGTATATAATATTTTTTCTTTTTTTTTGTCAAGGTGTATGTAGTGTTTGTTCGTAGTCGTTACATTTGATAGCCAAGGCTTCTTATCGTACCTTTTAATTAATGTATTTGCAGACGATTTGTAATGTGTATGTTAGTGTTTGTTCGTAGTCGTTACATTTTGATAGCCAAGGCCTCTTATCTCATCAGTAATGTTGCAGGAAAAGCTTCCCTTTGGGATGATAATTAAAATTTTTTTTGTTTTTTTTTTTTGACAACGAGAAATCGTCAGATGTCAAAAGGAAGTAAGATGTTTTTAATCTTAATACAACCAAAGCCTAATACAACCAAACGAACCTAAAGAAGCTTTAAGAGCTCTTACAATACATAAAAAACCAAGAAAACCAACAAAAAACGATAAAGAGGTCGCAGAAAAAGCGGCATCACCGGGTCAATGCAAGTGATGGTGGAGTGAAAACTTGGATGGCTAATGACAAGGAGAGAAGCGATTGTCGTTCACGATTCGGATAACGAACAACGTCAACATCAGCGTCGAACCTCGCCGCATAGAGCAATCCCCAACAAACCCCTATTGCTCGGGATTCTTGGCTCATGATCCCGATAAGAGTCACGATCCTTGGTGACTCAGTACTCTCGCGCGAGTATTGCAAGTTCCTCCAATAGAAGGGAGAAATGTCGTTGAGTGGGCGTGCTTGAAAACCACGGATGCAGCGGTGTGCCGCCTTCAGATTTGAGTTTGTCGAGCGCAAAGGATCATAAAGATCAATGCTAAGCTAGGGAAGAGAGCTAAATAAAGTGAGCTCTCGAACACTTCAGCCGGTTTGCGAAACCTGGGAAAACAAAGATCCCAACCATGAAAACGTGCATCGCCTCGTCCACGCGCACAATCCACTTGATTCACTTGTATCCACATCATGATTCCAAAAAAACCACAAATTCTATTGTTATGAATCCCCATGCTTTATCCAACCACGTGACTTAAACTTTTAAGAAACATCTTGAAAAAATTGATAAACATCCGAAAATACTGATAAACAACCTTACAATTAACCCACTTAGGGAGACTAACAACCAAGGGGAAGGGGAAGGGAAGCCCGACTTAAACCAAGGGGGAGGGGAGAGGGAGGCCCGACATAACAAAGGGGGAAGGGGACGAGGAGGCCCAACCGGAAACAAGGGAAGAGGGCGGGGATGCCCGACGAGAACAGGGGAGCAGGGGGAGGGAGGCCGGACTCGGCGTAAAAGCGGGGAACAAGGGGGACGGGAAGCCTAACCACTACAGGGGGACCGGCGCGACGAACGAACGAGGGGGAACACCAGAGGCGACGACGGGGGAGGGGGAAGAACCAACGACGACGGGGGAGGGGGAAGAACCAACGACGGGGATGGGGAACACCGGCTAGCCCGTAACCGTGACCACAAGAAAACCTAAAACGAAGAAGACGGGGCTCGACTGCTTGGCGTGAGGAGCCCGCGGTGGCTCACGCGACAGTCGAGCCCGCTAGGGTTTGGAGGTTGCGGTGGGTGTGTTGTAGGGTTTGGGGAAGGGGTTAACTATTCTAAAGTTTTTTTTGTTGCAGGAGCAGTGCCTCGTGCCTCATAAAACTTCAATGATAAGAAATATCTTTTTTTTAATCAAAATTTTTATTTTTCTTGGGGTGACCGGGGATTTGATGAAAGTTTGTAATATCCTCTCCTTTTTTAGAGTCTCAATGCCTTTTTGTTTTAGAAATGTCTCAATGACACCTTTATATGTATCTTTCAGTTAATTAATTTTGCAAATGAGGTATTTTTTTGTCTTCTAATCTCAATTAGGGTTTGAAACTGATTTATTTAGCTTTAGTTGTCGTAAAGTAAAACAAAATTATACTACTTAGACTCATTTTCCTAGTTCTAACAATAAAGTTAAACAAATTAAATTAGTTTCACACGTTTAGAATGTTAAAAAAACTCGAATGGACTGGGTTCACAAAATTTATTGTGCACCGCATATCATATGATATAGGCAGTATTCATTTGATATAAGCAGTATTCATTTGATATAATCAGTTTTTGTTTAATATAAACACCTATTACATAGTCAGTTTTTGTATGATATAGTTAGTTTTTATATGATATAGTCAATTTTTTTTTCTAACCTACTCAGTTTTTTGTACGATAAAGTCGGTATGGGTACACGATAAATTATTGTGATCCCAGTCCACCAAAACGACGTTGCCTTTAGAGTGTATAAATTATCCCTCTAACAAATTTTTAAAATCACAAGGCAATTGTGGAGATTTTGAAGAAGATAAAAAGTATATACTTCCTAAGTTTTTTTTTTAGATCTTTATACTTATGAAAAGAGAGGTGTTTCAAATTAGATACATCACTTTTTCTTTTGGGAAAGAAATCCTCTCTATCTATCTCCTATCACATGAGTTCCATTTTTCTTTCTCTCCCATCTCTCCCTCTTTAAAAAGTTTGCAGGAGTTCGCGATTATTAGTAAAGCATCTAAAAAGAGAACGGAGGAAGTATATTTTTTCAAGCAAATAACCGAATCACCGATACATGCCATAGAATTACCCAATTTATTTTCTACTCCCTCCGTCCCTAAATACAGTGCGCATTTCTTTTGGAGACAAGTATTAAGAAGAAATCATGTGTAGGACCTTAGTTGTATTAAATCATAATTCAATATAGAAGTTGGTACACTTTTTATGAATTGTTTATTAAGGAGAGAGAGAATGTAAGTATATAGGAAAGTGAGTGATATTATAAATGTTGAAAGCGAAATAATATTTTAATTGGTGGACCCATACCAAATAAGGAAATGGTAAATCTATTTGGAATAACATAAATGGAAAAATGGACACTCTATTTAAGGGACGGAGGGAAGATATTTTAATGGTGTTTATTATGAGCAAAAGAAAACAACCAATTAATATTTACTTTGTATCAAAAAGATAAGACAAGGTAGCCAAAAAACGTCTCCAATGATACAGCATCGTGGAATACCAATACAATATGAAATCCAAAGTCCTCTTGATTTTCTTTTGAAAAATTTGATATGAACAATTCAGCTTTTGCGTATCTTCTCAAGAAGTACCCAACTTTCAATCATCTAAGTATAATATAAATTTTTAGATGACATGAAAAAATTAAGCAAATGTCTTATACATATGAAATATATCATTCTATTTTTTTTTTGAAATTATTCATAAATAACTAGAAGTTAACAATTTTAACACAAGTGCTATATACAGCAAAAAAAAAAGGCTAAATATAGCAAAAAAAAGTAAAGACTAACCTACCCTCATGGGAGGTCATGATCATACTAAATACGTGATGGGTCATCCAGCGACAAATGACCACTCGCAAAGGGTCATCCATGATAAATGACCCTCATAGGGGGGGTCATCTATGAGAAATGACCCCCTCGTAGGGAAATCAGGTAGGACAAATGACCCCCTATTTCGGAAAAGAAAAAAATGACCTCCTACTATACTTTGAATATTCTTACAATAAATTTGAAATTACACAATTGAGTACTCGCCGAACTGCTGTTATTATTTTTATTGTAATCGGAAAAAGAAAAAAAAAGATGACCGCCTAATATTGTAATACACTATGATCTGTTGGTGATCTTAAGTACTACTGTTATACTATAATGGGTGGTTAGGTAAAGCAAATAAATAAGAAGTTATAAAAGCATCTCATGTTTATTTTAACTATAAAAAAGGTAAAATTAACCTTTATTAAATTCTATAAAATATTAGATGTTGTATTTAGCCTTTTTTTATGCTGTATTTAGCACACCCCAATTTTAATTGAGAAAATGTAAATTTGATATCATTCTTATTTATTAATAAAGAAGTAGAATGTGGGTATATTGCTTAATTTATTTGGTGAAACTACCCTGTCAGGCCACAAAATAAATATTGCGTTTACTTTATCAACAACGTGGTCCTATGGTCTAGCGGTTAGGACATTGGACTCTGAATCCAGTAACCCGAGTTCAAATCTCGGTAGGACCTTAATTTTTTTGACAATTTCTGCGTCCTCGGTTGATTTCCTTCTAAACCAAATGCCAAGCTCCCCTCTCCCCAATTAACTTTAAATTATTTAAGCACAAAAAAAAGATGTAAATGTTGAATTAACGTAGAAAAATGTAGATTAATTAGGTTCTGAAATCCCAATCTTTAGCTAAGCTTACTGAAGCTAACATTCCTTCCACTATAGTTCCAACTTGCACATCACATTATTATTCAATGCCAATGTTCATCAACAATTTTTGGGAATCTCTGGATTCATCTCTGAGCTAAACAAAATAAACATCACAAATTTTTGACCGTATATAAAAAAATTGATCATATATACATTGGCTATGTATTGATCATGTATAGTGTTTCTCTGCTAGGTAATAAGAATAATAACAACAACAACAACAATAACAATAACAATAACAACAATACCAATAACAATCATAACAATAACAATAATAATAATAATGAGAAGAAAGAGGGTGGGAAAAGTACATGAGTGCAGAGAAGCAAAGTGGAAGAAAATATATGCCAACGTTCTATATGTTGTCCTTTTAGTCGAATTATGGAGATAAAATTGTCACATAATCACTGACAAAAGAAAATTGCTTATGGTTTACTATAGCCTATAGGACAAAAGTCCTTTCTTAACAAAAAGAAACAGAAGTCTTTTTTGTTGAGTAAAATAGAAATAATGGGGTATTAGTTTATTTTATTTGGGGGTATAAACTACTTCTATAAAGATGATTACTGATTAGTAGAGAACACTAATATAATCATTGAGCTAACCCTTCAACAAGATGGTCCTATGGTCTAGTGGTTAGGACATTGGACTCTGAATCCAGTAACCCGAGTTCAAATCTCGGTAGGACCTTTTCACCCCCCCTTTTTTTCTGGACATTTCCTATCATTCATCGTTCATTTACAAGATTACAGTAGCGCAACAGTTAGGAACTTAGGATTACTTACTACTTACTAGAGGTCTAACCAAGATTGTTATCTACATTACCTCTCTTTTTTTAGAAAAAATTGGCAGCAGTTAACACTCAAATGACTCAAAAGCCACTGCCGAGTGCATAACTCCAGCTTCACCACGAAACAGAATAATTCATACAAATAACACTATCAAATGGTTTAGAGGACAAAAACAAGCTATAATGATATACTGATATCAGTTATTACCCTTACCCATCAACCTAAAATAAACATGTGGTTAGCGCTAAGACATTAATGACACCAACTGATCTTTTGGATATGTCTACATGATAGCAATTATAGATGTACATGGAAGAACTTATGAATCACGCCGATTTCTGGATATACTTGATCTAATTACAACGGCAATGGAGGCTCTCGCGAAGAGCTCCAAAAAATTAAATCCGGTTAGCAATATTGAGAGTTGAGACTAATAGGAGCAGTTTATATGGTTAATTTCATGAGGTTCAACTTTGCATATTGTAACTTGTCATATTATGATCAACATACCAAAGCTAATCAGGAAACATGCCAATCACAAAAAAACTTACACAAATCAAACATCAATTCCAAATTCTCTTTTTCTTTTCCTTCACTCACATCATAACATTACACAAATCTTTCTTTCTTCACCAAGATTAACACATTCTAAAATTTCACATTGTTGATTTGATCCCAATGTGACTATAATCGAGTTTCCTTACATTTAACAACATCAATCCGAACACCAACCAAAACAAACCAATAATCTTTCCAAGATTTCAACCTCATCGAGCTTCTTCTTTGCATCTATCACTCAACCAAGCCAATATATCATTCCTCACTAACTTAATATTCTCATCCGTCTCGCCGAACAACAAAGAATGCAACATTCCTTCATAAATCTTGATAGTTTTATCCTTGCTCTTAGCCTCCTCATAAAGAGCAAGGCTCACATTAGGATCAGTGACAACATCAGAACTTCCATGAAGAACAATAAATGGTATTGTAACATGATTAAGTTTACTACTCAAGTAATCAGTTACCCTTAAAAGTTCAATAACAGTCCCTAATCTTGGTTTCCCATTATATCTCAAAGGATTCATAACAGCAATAGCTTTCTTCTCAGCAACTTTAACAGACTTATCCAACAAATCAGGTGAAGGTACAATTGGCAAAGTTGGCATGAATTTTCCAACAAGAGTAAGAATTTCAGGAATTGGCCAACTGGGTTTTACCTTATCAGAGATTTTACACATGGGTGCAATCAAGATTGCACCTTTGAAAAAATTAGGGTTTTTTAAGCTAATCAACAAACAAATTGCTCCACCCATTGATTCACCAAACAAAAAAGTGGGTAATGATTGAAATGGTATGGAATTGAAGAAGGAAATACAAGAATCAACAACTTCATCAACATTTGGAACAAATGCTTTGAGACCATCAGATTGACCATGACCTGGAAGATCAAGGGCAAAACAGGAAAACCCATTTTGGGCAAGAAATATTGGGGTGGATTGGAAGGTCCAGCTGATGTCATTGCCATAGCCATGGACCATACAGATGTTGCCACGTGGAGGAGAGAGAGGGAGCCATGATCTTGTGAAGAGGGTTTGACCACTGGGTGAAGTGTAGTAGGATTTGGTGGATTTGATGCCTTGTTGAGTGTAGTATTCATCTTCTGGGGTTGTGCCCCAGAAATGGGATTGAATCTGTTCTTCTTTCATTGATGTTATTACAGATGATAGATTAGAAATAGAGGAAGATTAGGGCTTTTTTTTGGGTAAAATTGGGGTGTGATTTGTGGAACTATTGTGGTATGTTTTTCTGGGTTTGATTGGTTGGTTGAATTTGAGATAGGAGAAACAGGGGAGGAAAAATTGAAAGGGGTTGTTTAGCTTCTTTAATGCTTTGTGACGTAGAAGAAAGTTGGCCTTTCATTCACGACAACTGTAAACGTAGATTTCTTTTAGAAATTTGTATTTCGAGCTATAGACTAGGGATGACAATATGTCGAACTTGGATCGGATTACGCATAATCCGCTCCAACCTGCGCAAAGTCGAAATTTAAATCCGAGTCCGACTCCGACTCCGACTCCAAAATCTGACTTCGACTTAAAATTATAACATCTGACTTCGACCCGACTATTTTTTCACCCTTTTTTTAATAGAAAAATCTTCTATAATACAAATAATCTAATCATTACTTTTTTTTTATAATTAACATATGGAGATCTTGTATAATACAAATAATCTAAAAAATATTACTCTCTCCGTCGCATATTATAGTGACTGTTTCATTTTCGGTGGGTCAAACTTTAAAATCTTTGATCAAATATTCTCATTAATATATACAAGAAAACATATTCATGTAGGATCTTTGTTAGGTTCGCGCCAAAGTCGGAGCTATATTATACATACATAATACATTAATATAAATAAAAAGGGATTAATTGCCTTAAAGTCGAGTCGAATTCGGATGTCGGACTTTTTTATGGGATCCGACTCCAATCCTCCTCCGACTCGGAGTCGGACTTTTAAACGGAGTCGGATGCATATTATTTTTTTGTTCGGAGTCGACTCGAATTTTTTCCTTCGGATCGGAGCAGATTAGGGTCGGATGCAGACTGGATTGCCATTTCTATACTAGATGGGTCTCGTGCTAATCTCCGTTTTTCTTTGTTCTACCATTTAATTTTTGACACTATTTACAAATTCTACTTTAACCATCTTGTATTATTTATAGAATGGAAAATCATAGTCATGTGGGACCTTATTGGTTTTTTCACAATATATATTTAAAATATCTACTTTTTATAATTTTTACTTATACCTAATTGAAAATAGGAATTTTTTAAAAAAACTACCTTTTATAATAACTTTTTTCAAAAAACTAACTTTTAAAAAATAAATTTCATAAAACTACCTTTTATAGTAAATTCTTTTCAAAATACTACCACTTAGCGATTTTAGTTATGTTTGACTTGGTAAAACGAGGTTTGACAATCACGTGTGATTCACGTTAGCACGTTACCAAACTCAAATGGATTGCAGTTGGGCTACATCGAGGTTGCGGGTCATTCAGGAGGGAGGAGTGTTGTGCTCCGACGAGGTCATGGGTCATTCGAGAGGGAGGTAAACTTATGGTAATATGCTCACGTGAGTAGCATGTGATGGTCAAACCTCATTTTAACGGTCAAACTTAACTAAAATCGTAAAGTAGTAGTGTTTTGCAACGATTTTGCTATAAAAAGGTAGTTTTATTGAAATTTATTTTTTTAGAAGGTAGTTTTTTGAAAAAAGTTTGTTATAAAAGGTAGTTCTTTGAAAATTTTCCTTAAAAATATAAGCTTCATTTAAAATTGTGCGTTGACAAACGTCAGAAGGACAAATGGTAGAACTAAAAAAACGGAGGAAGTATAGTGTTAGGAAGATTATAGAAAACTTTTGTTATAGATGGAATGCTAGTATAATAAAATTAATTTATATACGAGATGTATATATACCTATCAAATTCTGTTTTATTTCCGTTTCAACCTAATGTTCATGAACACGTTTTTTCTCTTGTTCTTAGTTATATGAATTTTCGTTTATAAGTTTGTTAATCTAATTATACGAGATAAAATTTATAGTATAATCGTAGATTATAAAAGAAAATATATTATAAACAATAATATATATGAATAATTGATTCTAATAATACAAACTTTCACGATTAATTTTTAATAAACCGACCTTTCAATTATTCCTGAGTAATGCAACTTTTATGATGAGAAGTAGTTTAATTTAATTCCACTGGATAATTGAGGTTTCTAGGCATACTATGGTGAGTAGTGCTTCAATAAAAAAATTATAAATTGATATTATCGATGATGTATGTTTATCTCTTTAATTATTTATTATCCCAACTAATCGTGATCCCCAAAAAAAAAAAAAGAATATTTTCTAAATTTTTATTTCTTTTATGGGTTGTCAATGCATGTTATCCGAAATTATAAATTGATAATAAGAATCTTTGTCAATCTTTTCTTTTATAATTGTTTGAAAATTAATTTAGTCATCAATTTATATTTTCAATTGTGAATTTCCTCCTTTTACACATTTTTATGTATTTCTTTTTGGTAATGTAGAACTTTCCTTGTTATCCATATTTGTAATTGAGGAAAGAATTAAGAAAATCTTTTCTTTGTTATTTTTTGAGATTAAGGATATATAAGTCTTTTCAGGGGACACCATAGCTCCCCTGGCTTATATAATAGAGATAATTGAAAGGTTGACTTATTAAAAATCAATCGTTGAAAGGTTGTATTATTAGAATATAAACAATTATTCATATAATATATAACTCTACTCAAGTAGAATATATGTTAATTTTTTTTAGATACGTAAGTTGAAATTACCTTATAACGAGGGGAAATTGGAAATCACCTCTACAGTGGTGAAATTCGATCCCATAAAGGATACATTTGACCACATCTCATGTTGCAACATATATCTTTATAGGTTAAAGGTTGGTCCTCTTTCGTTACCCATCAATGTCGGTTCTCTTAACACCACTCAACCTGCTCCAATTTGGATTTCAACTTCTACCCTTCTCATTAATCTATTCCCCAAGTTCCTTAAGCATTAAAGGCTTTCGTATTGATAATTTCTTAACTCAATCTCAAATTACCAACTCAATTGTACTTTCATGACCAAGAAATGTCATGCGTGTTAATTTGGTCCTTTGTTTTTTCCCTTCACGGTAGACATTTTGCAATGGCTGCATTCTCATCTTAATTAGAGTATGCTTCCTTCTTTTCCATTGTCAGATGATGTGATCAACAATCTACTAAGAGTACTAACGAAAACTCTAATCCTTTAGATATGGTTCATTTTAGTATAGTGTGGTGTTCGTCTAATTTACCAAAAATAAAGTTACTTTTCAGGAAGATCAATCATCGCCTATTAGCACGACAAATTCAATCATTATTTCTTTTAAGAATTGGATCAAATCTCAAAAGGCGGGATGATCATATAGATCCTTCCCCTTCGATTGGCGGGCGTCCTGCTCCGAAGGCTCAGTTGATCTCCTGGTCCCCCTCCCCAGAATTGGTTTAAGTTAAACTTTGATGGGCCAAAACTTGAAAATGGTAAAGTTTCATTTGGTTTTCCAATCCGAAATCATCTTGGTAACCTTTGTCTTGCTAGGGCCAATGCTCTCTCGGCTGTTTGCTCAATTCTCAAAGCTGAAGCATGGGTTTGCGAGAAGGTATCAAGGCGGCGTTGTTTATCAACATCGAATCTCTTACTATTAAAGGTGAGAATTTGGTGGTGATCAACTCTCTTCGTCATAGCTGGAAGGTTCCGTGGGAGACTAACTCGCTGATTATGGATACTTGGGAGGATCTGAAGCATTTGCAAGAGATCTCCATTGTCCATTGTTTAAGGGAGGCAAATCAAGTTGAGGATTTTATGGCTCATAGAGGTCATGAGGCGACCTCTCTCCTTTATTGGTTTTCCTCTTCTAATGTTTTATTTTCTTTCATCATCCGTAAGAATGTTGTAGGTAGGTCTTATTCTCGAGGTCGGACCTAGTGTTTCTTTTCCTTATAAAAAAAATTGGTCCTTTGTTTTCAATTTTTACCTTAATTGAGCATACATAGGATGTTTATTTTTTGTTTTTAATTTAGAAGTGATGGTCTGCATGTTACTCCATATTTTCTAAGATATGACAAGCTTGATTTTTTGTAAGTTTGCTTTAATATAAGCTATTTATTGTAGAATGAAATTATAATATAGTTAAGTTTACATAATTTAATTTGATTTAAAGGAGCACTTAGATTGCTCTTCTTTTCTCCGCCCTATCTTTTATTTCCCTCTTCGATATAATACCGAATCGAGTTTCGACTAGGGTCGATTTTCGAACGAGTTAATATTGAGTTAAAAATCAGTTTTAAAATCAAAATATGCTAGATTAAAATATTTAAAAAAACTAAAAGAACTATAAGTTGAAAAGAACTCTATCTCTCCAAAACAACAAACCAGCCAAATCAAGCTCTAAACACAACTACAACTTTACAAACTGTAAAACCACTCTCTATCTCTCCTAGATACTTTCCTAGGCATAACAATAGAATTAAAATTCTTCTTCTAACATTTTCTCTTATCCAAGAAAACATATCTTTGCACGAGTTGGAACTTTTTGATTCCATCTTTGTCGTTTCTAGCTTTGCCACACACCATAGACAACTCCCGAGATAGGCTGCATTCCAAGCAGACACTGGAAATTAGATTTCCTGTTGTTGGAAATCCATCTAATCAATCTGTGAACATCATCCAGGGGGGTATCCATACCCATCCAGCTTTTAATCTTCTCCAAAATCTGCTTACTATAGCAACATTGAAACAATATGTGGGCTTGAGTTTCAGCCATCACACCACATAGCCAGTAATATGTGGGGGCATTACTGTCGTATAAAGCTACTCTACTGCTGTATGGAGTCTACCTCTCATAGCTAACCAAGCGATAAACTTACGTTTTGGAATACTCATCCTATTCCAAACTTAAGTATCCCAATGGACATGTCCACTTGTATCGACCATCTTTGAGTAGACGACTTGAATAGAGTATGTTTGAATACTCTCAAATTCGGATCTACCATATAACAACTTCAATTGTTCTTTCAATTCACACACTCTTTTCCAATACCGCCTACTCCCACTTGAGGTGGTAACTCCACCGATCCATGTCCTTTATATACTGCAGTGGACCCACTTTACCCACACATTTTGCTTGTAGAGATTGCCTACACATATTTCCCCAAACTTGCTTTGTTCCAATTTTGCATATCTCTAAAACCAAGACCACTCCGAACTTTTACTCTTGGAAACCTCCTTGCCAAGCTATATAGCCTCCATTTGAACCGAAATAATTTCCAGTCCACAAGAAGGCCCTCGCAAACATTCTCCACATCCTTTATAACACTCCTTGGCAAGCCAAAAATATGTGTCCAATAGACATGAATGCTCATCAACACTTGCATTAATTAATTGAACTCTCCCTGTGTATGACATATTTCATGTACTCCAAACATGAATTTTTGCGGTCATCTTCTCAACCATGCTTTCACACCGAGCAACGAAATCTTCTTGGAGTAGATGGGCACTCCCAAGTATTTGAAAGGCAATCGCCTCTCCTTATAATGAAACCCGTTGAATTCTATCAACCTCAATCTCCTCCATGCCACAATAATAAATGGAAGACTTTGACCCAAACGAGTCAGAAAACAATTTAAAAGCTTTGAGCAGCATATATACAGATGAATATTCACCCTTAGAGCATATAATCAAATCATCTGCAAAGCTTAAATTGGCTAGCTTCATAGGATTGCACCTTGGGTGAAGATGAAACTGCTCCATATTGCATAGGTGACCCAATATCCTAGCCAAGTATTCCATGCAAATAACAAAAGCGAGGGAGAGAGGATCTCCCGCCTCGGACCTTTCTTGGAAGCAAAAAAGCCATGCATCTCACCATTTATCATTAAGGAGAACTTAGGGGTGCACACACATTCCATAACAAGTTCCACAAACACCTCAGGAAAGTCAAGAGCCAGCATCATTTCTCTCAAAAAATACCAATTAATTGTGTCATATGCTTTTTGCATATCTAGTTTTATAATGCAACTAGGAGCAACACTTTTCCTATTGTAGTGTCTAACTATATCTTGAACAATCATGATATTATGAACAATGTGTCTACTATGAACAAAGGCACCTTGAGTTTCCTCAATTACATGAGGTAAAACCATCCTAAGTCTTGTGCATATCATTTTAGTTATACATTTATATAAAGCATTGTAACAAGATATAGGTCTAAACTCACTCACATTTTTTGGGTAGGCAATTTTTGGGATTAGAGTGATTAAGGTTGTGTTTAAGGCTTTTAACATCCAACCATATATGTTGAAAGAAATCAAGCACAACTTACTGCCCCTTCCCTCCCCCGCAATACTCCAAGCATCCCTAAAAAAATAGCTTCCAAACCCATTAGAGCCAGGAGCTTTGTTCCCATCAATGGAAAACATAGCTTTCCTCACATCATCAACAGTATAAGGAGCAAGCAACATATCCTTATGTGAAATATGATCCAGGTTACAAAGGGGTAATGTAGGAAGAAAATTGCCAAATAAATACTTTCTCTGTTTCCAACTAAATGCAATAGTTTGACTATCACGTTTATCAACGTACAACTTTGACCATTGATATTTTTAATTGTGTATTAGTTAAAATTATACTCCCTCTGTTTCTTTTTAATTGTTACACACAAATCTTTGCAGTGGTATGCTTGGTCGCATTTTAACTCTAGTTTTCGGATGTCTCTCTAAATAGTCCTTATTTTTTTGGTAAAACCCTTTTCTCCTAATTACAAAACATATATATCTCCATTCTTTCTCTCTCAAAAGTCAAATTCTCTTACACTCTTCGACTCAAACCTCCAGTAAACTCATTCATACACTGCAAACCATCAATTACAAACACAAAACACTTTTCTTTCATAAGGACTAATATTTTATAAACCTTAATTAAATTTGAGGGGGTATGTATTAGGGTCTATATTTGTCCTCATGAGATTTTTGTTGGATTTAGTGCTTCAAATTGTTGTTGGTTAGTTACTATTGTTTAGGAACATTAGTTACTAGTCAAGTGCATACACTAGTGGAAAAAGGGTAAATGACACAAGAGAACGGATCCGGTTCTATAAAACCCGGATCCGTAAAGCCATATTATTTGGGCGCGTAATTTTTTCCAAATAAGCGGTGCGGTTGGGCTACAAATCGGAGCAGGTTAATGGGCCGGGCTTTTATATGGGGAGACTTCTTCACTTGTGATTTACCCACTTCTCTTAATCCATATCCCCAACCCTCCTCACTTCTCACTTCCCGGTTTCACATTTCTCTCTTCTCTCTCCTCATCTCAACCCTAATTCCAAACCCTCCTCACTTCTCATTCTAAACCCCTAACCCACCCCGTATGCAACCCTCCTCTCTCTCATCTTCATCGTCGCCAGCGAGCAACATCATCTTCATCGCGGCCAGCCGCCAGTTTCGTCTCTCCTCTTTCCTCTCTCGCCGTAAATCACCACTATCATCTTCAGTTTCGTCATCCGCAACCACCATCACCGCACAACATCATCCACTAGTGGAATAAAACGCAAGGGCTGCGGTCAAAACAGCCCTAAGGGTGCGTTTTTGCCGCCACCCTTTTCATAGCAGCCCTTCGGCAAAAATGAAGGGCTGCGGTTTTAGGCCTAAACCGCATGACCCTTTTGACCCAAAAATAATAAAAAAATCTTTTTTTTTGCATTTTTTTTACTCTTAAATATACCAAGAACAACTGAAATTTACAAACGAAAACGAAATTAATTGTTTGTGACCGCAACATTATATAGATTAAAGGATCAAAATAATCCTTCAACAAAACGAAATTATAAATTAACAATTAACAAGAACATTAAATTAGTTCCACAAAATAAAATAAAAAACCTAAAATACAAAAAAAAAGTCCCAAACGCTCAACTAATCATTAAATATCACAAGTAAATAAATTACAAAAGAAATTAAAAATGATAAAAACTAAATCTGACCAAACCCTAGATCTGGATCAGCGACGGTGACGTCCCAAGTTCTTCACTCTCCTCCTCCACCGTCCGCCATCGCCAGAAATCTTCAACTCTAGCGACTCGGAAACTCCGGCGACGCCCAACGTCCCAAGTTTTTCGAGTTTTGTGAGAGAGAATTTGATGGTTGGAAGTTAGATTTGTGAGAGAAGAGAGAGAGGAGAAATAAAAATTGAAACGAAAAAAATACACGAAATCCGGCGATTCTTTAACTTCTTCGCACGGTGTGAGGGGTTTGAGACGGACCCAATGGTGGCGCGACAACGCGTATCGATGAGCTTGTCGACGCCAGAGGGGAGGCGGACGAGGTCGCGACGAGAAGAATGAGAAACGGACGAGTTGCCGCGGCCTACATTGACGGGAAGAAGGGGAAGGAAATGTGGAAATTGTGAGAGAGGGGAGAGAGGAGAGAGGAGAGAGAATGAGAAAGGAGATTGTGAGAAACCCTAGCCATCCCACATTTTAATTAAGCCCATAAAGCCATCCCACCGCCCGATCAAATTGATTTCAAAACTAAAAAAAAAGCCCATAAAGGGTGCGGTTAGCCCATAAACCGCAGCCCTTTATTACTAATAGGGCTGCGGTTTTCGGCTAACCGCATGACCCTTCACTAAAAGGGGCTGCGATTTTAAGAAAAACCGCAGCCCTTCGTATACGAAGGGTTGCGATTTTTGGCCTAACATGACGTCATCATACATGAAGGGCTGCGTTTTCCAAAAAACGCAGCCCTTCCTTTTTTTTCCCCTAGTGATCTTCATCATCAAGTGACATTCAAATGGCCCAGATATCGGCGGAAGAAACGAAGACAACCACCGTCGTTTACTGTACTAGGATTTGTTTTAGTTAATTTTTTGGTTTATTTTGTGACTTATCTTTTTTATTTGTATAATCTCGTCATTTTTTTAGGGTTTAGCGTTGTGATTTTTTTCGATTTAATTCGTTATTAATTTAGGGATTAGATTTCTAATTTGTTTTGATTAAATTTTTCGAATTTAGGGATTATCGATCTTTCATTTTGTGTAATTTCTGTTTTTTTTATTATTTTATTTTTGTCATATTTTTGTAGTTTATTTTCGTCTCTAATTCCTCCATGCCGAGAATTTTTTTCATCGTAATGTTGGATTTAGCTTTGTCCCTAAAATTTTTGGAATACAAGCAGTGAGTTTAGGGACTAGTGCTTGTATACTCAGTTAAATTTTGGAATTAGGGACTAGTGTAATTTTAAAATTTCCAGTTATCTAAGTATCGAGTATACAAGCACTAGTGTAATGTTTTATGTTCGTTTTTAATTTTAGTTTGTGTATTTTGGATATAGCTTTGAAATTTGTTGACCTTTGGAACTGTGATGTGAGTTTGAGTCGTAGAAACGACGTGAATTTTTTTTATAATTAAAAAAGGGTTACTGGTCCGGTTATGTGGAAAACCGGATCCGTTAGTACAAAACTGATCCGATTTTCACACTTAACCGGATCAGTAAATACATTAACTGCTCCGGTTTCTTCCACCAACCGGATCAATTAATTGAAAACTGATCCGGTTGTAAACCGGATTAATTAATTTATCGTAACAGCTCCGCCTCCAACCGTTTCAGTCCAAAACCGGATATATAACCCCTATTTTGACCGGATCCTTTGATGTTTTTTCCACTTGTGATAAGATGTTAATGAAGCTAGTGGTGGTGTTGGTGGTACAGTTAGTTGGAATATTGTTCCTTAGTTTTAGCAAAGTAGTTATTTGGTTTTTTAAGATATACAAATATATTAAAAAGGTGTGCTTGTCAAAGTTTATGTGCCATGCATGTGGAACCCTCCCTCTTGCACTAGAATATAATTTTTTGCCACGCGTGCAATTGACCAATAGCCATGTCATCATGATTTTTGGAAAAATATGCCAATGTCTTGAGTATAACCCTCTGACCTCTTAATTGAAATACTATACATATACCATCTGAACTAATTTTTTTTTTATTGATTTTTATGTTCACAAAATTTCTTACTCCCTCCGTTCTAGAAAGATCTGAACACTTGTTGGGACACGTATTTTAAGGTGATAAGTTGTAGTGTAGTTATCAAATGTTATTTATTTAAAAAGTAGATGTGATAGGAGTTGATGTGGTATTTTTTATTAGAGAAGAGAAAAAGTTGGGTAACTTTTTATTGATAAAAGGTAGAGTGTGGGCCAAAGGAGTATAAAATAAATAATATATTAATAGTGAGACCATGCCAAAAATGAAAGTGTTCAAACTAATTTGGGACAAACATAAAAGGAAAGTGTTCAGACTATTCTGGGATGAAGGGAGTATATGTCATGTAAAACATTTTGTAAAGTGCCTGCCATCTCCTTCCTCCATCCATGAAGTTGGAGTATTCCCTTAGGGTGTTTTACTC
Organism: Beta corolliflora; assembly: GCA_947648045.1. Taxonomy (NCBI): domain Eukaryota; kingdom Viridiplantae; phylum Streptophyta; class Magnoliopsida; order Caryophyllales; family Amaranthaceae; genus Beta; species Beta corolliflora. The sequence continues at coordinate 28,347 of CANSZD010003970.1, forward strand.
CATGTAATCCACATACTATCAAAAACATCAATAAATGCATTGTATGAGATTTGATCTCATGACTTCAAGCTTAGGGTGTGTTTATCCCTCAGACCCAAACCCAAACTTCAGACTGTACCACATTAGCTTTCCACTAACTTTTACCTACTTTTTATTCTTCAGACTCACGCCAGACTCATTCCAGTTTTACACTTTATCCCCCAGACTCTCTACCAAAAGTTTATCATATTATTTTATATTTAATCATTTTCATGTTTTTTTTCTATAACATTATTAACTTAATATGTCATGAGAATATATAGTTTAAATATTTATCGATTATTATATCATTAAATTACAATTTATATAATTATTTATTTAAGATTTTTAAGGTTACCTTAATCTTATATAAATTATGGGACACAAATTGAGTACATTTGAAATAATGACATAATTTAAAGGCATTCATAAACATAATTAGTTGCATATATAATTGCTAAAATATAAAAGAAGTACAACCACACGAAATAGAAAATTACACACGAAATTTAATTAGCGTCTTCTCCAAAACGCGACCATATGTGTTCCACCAAATCATGCTGCAGTTGGTGGCATTGTGCTCGGTTGCGAATTCGCGTATGATTCTCAAAGTACCTGCTTCGGTTTACATAATACTTTCTAAGCCGACCGGTATGAAGTTGTGGACTTTCTCTTTGATTCCTTGCTAATGTATAATTAACGTAGTAGTCATTTCAAAATCATCTCTTTCATCCAATAATCATATTATGTAATATGATGCATGCTTTCATGATATCACCAACTTCACTTTTTTTCCATAAACGTACCGGGTTGCAAACAATCGCGAATCTCTTTTGGAGCACCCCGAAAGCTCGTTCTATATCCTTCCTTGCACCTTCTTGATGTTGAGCAAATAGTTTTCTTTTCTCGGATAGCATGTTTACTCGAGGAATGGTTTTGACGAATACAGGCCATTCAGGATAGATACCATCTGCAATATAGTATCCTATATTATACGTGCTTCCATTTATCGTGTACTAGATTTCGGGACCTTGACCTTCAAGCAACTCATCAAATATCGGGGATCGATCCAAAACATTGATATCATTGTTAGATCCTGCAACACCAAAATATGCATGCCAAATCCATAAATCATAAGAAGCAACAACTTCTAATATCATTGTTGGTACACCTTGATGACCTCTAGTGTATTGACCTTGCCATGCCGTGGGACATTTATCCCATTGCCAATGCATACAATTGATACTACCAAGTATACCAGGGAATCCGCGGGATTCCCCGATTTTAAGAAGACGTCGGGTGTCATCGACTGTTGGCCTTCTTAAGTAATGAGGTTCAAAAACCTCAATCACACACTTACAAAAATTCTTCTAGCATTGTAGTGCCGTATTTCCAGCTATTCACACGTATTCATCTACAGCATCACCAGCCACTCCATAAGCCAATAACCGAATGGCGACAATGCATTTTTGAAGTGGGGATAGAGAATTTCTACCAAGAGCATCAAATCCTTGTTGGAAATATGGAGAATGATTTTCGAGAGCAATGACGATGTGAAGGAATAACTCCTTTCTCATTCGAAACCTTCGGCGAAATTGTTGTGCATCATACACCGGGTTATTTGACAAGTAATCATTCCATATGCGCTCATGCCCTTCCTCACGCTTTCTTTCTGTGTATTTTCTTTTCTTTCTTAATTTACTAATATTTGAAGGTGATGTATCTTCAATGACATGATTTAGAATATCATCTACTATATCTGTGGAAGTGTCGCCCCCCATGTATGAAACATACGTTTGATTGTACAATTCATCGAATGTGTTGGGAGGGTTAAAGTATGACATATCACTATGACTTGAGGTTTTGAATTTTTGAGAGGATTTGTGGATAGTTTGCTATGAGAATTTGAGTTCAGAAATGGGTAAATATATAGAAGTTGTGGAAGTTAATAATTCAATGCATAACATTCAAATAATTCAATCACTATAATGAGTACTACAACAATAATGCACTTACCTTTGGTTCAATAATTCAAAAAATAGTGCAATGATATTTGACAAAGTTACTGAAAAGATGGATGTGAGGTAACAAGTCATGCACTGATATAGAATTGGAGGTGACAACTCACTGAAATTGGAATCAATTCACCATTATTATTTTGATTATTTTTATTAATAATATTACTAATAATTATCATACTTAACGTTAATAAAGAAAATAATTATTTATTATTAATATTAAGAAGTAACATAAGTTCATGAAATAAAAACATGCTTGACTGAAACTTAGCTACAACATATTAAAACAACATAAATAAACATTAATAAACATAATCAAATTTAGCAAGTTGAAAGCAACCTAATCATCAAAAGTCCATCCATATTTTTCCGCAAGTGCTTGCAACTTCTTCTCATGAATCTTTCTTTGCAAAGGAGCCATCTTGATGACATCGGCACAAAGTAGTTGATTTTCAAGCTCATGCTCTTTCAAATCTGCCATACGACTCATTGATTGTGCACGTGACTCTTCAATATTTTTTTGCAACTGATATGGCTTCACTATGATCACTCTGGATGCTTTTTCCCCTTCCTCTGGGCAGCTAGTTGTTTCTTTGCAGCTTGTTGACCTCTTGGTCGGGGCTCATCAACTTCATCGAAAGCCTCAACATCCTCCCCACTTGCTGCGTAGTCTCCTGATTCAGAAATCTTGTTCCTTTTTGATGAATCACTATCGTTGTCTTTCTTACGTTTGCTCTTTAGTTCAGCTTTGAACTTATTAGTTTCACACACAATACTCCACACATGATCGTATTGGAGCTTGGAATTGTAGAGATTTTGGTAAAGTGCACGAGCCTCTGAGAGCTTCAAAGCTTCATTAAACCCACTCCTCTTTTCATACTTGGCATAACACCCTGCAAACTTTCCAAGTGCATTATTAATTGCCCACCAATGTTGTTTGCAAGGGTTTACCTCTCGTTCAACTTGATTTGTTTGCCTATTTACATTGAAGAATGCACAAATTTTCCCCTAGTATGCATCTGCTCTTTGTGCATTGCCATTGTCTTCATCTTTGGTAGTATTAATCCATGCAACACCAAGAAATGTTTCATCTTTTATCGTCGAAGTTAACCCTTTTTTCTCTTTAGACTGACTTACTTTGCGATGTGATGTAGTACGAGCAGCAGTACGAGTAGTTGTAGTAACATCAATATTCTCCGCCTCTTCAATGTCCGCATTATCTACAAATGCGTTGTCGGAATTGGACCCAATACTAATGGGGGTAAAAGGAGGTTGGTCAATATTTTGACTAGTAGGAGTATGTATGTTGGTTATTTGGAGTTTGGAGAAGTTGGATAAAACTTTACACTTGTGCATTACCCATATTGTTGTGATTGAGGTTAGAAAAATTTGAATTTTGGGAATTTTGGGAATATTGGTATTGAATTTGTTGAGCTAAAAATGTCTGAAATTGGGGATTATTTTGAAACAAACTCATAAGGGAGTTTAAATCAAAATTATGATTTGGATCCATTAAAATATAATAGATGGATTTTTTTTGAGAGGATAGAGAAAAAAGGGAAATTGATATGGGAGAATGTAAAAAAAAATTATACACAAAGTGTTATTTATAGGCATTATTACAAATTATTATAAAATTAAATTGTACAAATGACCGATTATAAATTATAGCTGTTGTGTTTGGAAAGGAAGTTCATATTTTTTGTTAATACAAATTATAGCCGTTGGAAATATTTTTTGGTGGGATGGCAATATGCTGCTAGCAAAGACAAAGAGAGTCTTTATCAGAGTTTTGGAATCCAAAACTACATGCAAGACTCTCTGAGTCTTTACCGAAGAATATTGCACAAGACTCACCATGTCTTTGTCTCAGACCCGCTCAGACCCGCGTTAAGGACACCCTTATATATACTAAAGCCTTAACCACTAAACCAAGTGAAATTTAGTGTAATCATTCTAAAGTAAATGTAAATGAAAAATATAAGTACACGGGTCGTAAATCGGGCCTAAAGACTAATTTCTATTTAAACTTTGGTTGTATTGGTTGATTTCCATAAGGGAAATATATATTAATTTTCTTCCCCTTTCTCTTCTCTTCAATTCTCATATAAGTTTCTACAAGTTTTTGGTCCCCAGAAAGTAGGACGAGTTACTGTCGTATATGATTCAAAATCCTTACTTTCCTCCTACTTTTGACCTTATTCCTCTCTCCCATAATGGACTGATTTTATCTAGAACATTAGATTATGTTCATACCCTCCATTATATGATACAATGAATGTATTAGCCATGTGTTTCAATTTGGATTACTTAAATTAAAACGGAGATATAATAATGAGCCTTTTAGAGCCTCTAGAAGTAACATAATTATCACAAAATTTTGGTTTTACCGACTCCATAATCCTCTAACCTACTCTATAGTCCTAGTTTCTTTTGTTCCTCTTACTAGATAGCGGATTGATATATGTCATTAATAAGATAAGATCATACTTACACCTTCACTATCCAAGAAATGGGTTGGATACAAATTTCACTGTCAATTGTTTTCTTCACATCCAAATCAAACATGGATTAACATAACAAATACGGTGGTGGATGCCATCTAGTTTAGTTGGTAAAATCTTATAGGGATAGTGTCCAAGACCTGAAATCGAATCTCACCTACATCACTACGCTTGGTCGCTCATTTACAAAAAAAAAGAAACGAAATGATAATCTGGTAGAAAATAAAATGAAGGATCCCGTTCAATCAACTTATAAAATTACTCCTCAAAATGACTCATGAAGATACTTTTCTATTCTCTAATAATTTGCTTAGTAGTTTTTTTTGTTGTCAAAGTTTAATAATTTGCATTTCTTTTATGTTGCCAAAGTTTTAGAACTTTGATGAGTAGTAAATTCTTATCAATATGAAGATTAAAATTAAATAATGTTGAACCTTGTAGATTTTGCACATATAGTTTTGAAAAATTTATTTTTGTATAAACAATACTAATGATTAATATAATAAAATGAGTGTATACTACAGATTTTGGATATAGCCAATAGATAAGTTAGATAGAAATTAACGAGTTAAAGAGAAAAGAAAGCCGATTAGTCAACCATAGCTGACTTGGCCCATTGTTATGTTTCCAAAGCTTCTTGCCATTAACTCTTAATTGGGGACAAAATTATGCATTCCACCTTAGTGACTTGATCTTTATATGTTTGGACTCATTCGACTAGGGAGACATGATCAAGCTAATCTCGGAAGTTTGGAAGGGCTTATAGTGTTTGTTATTCGTCGCGATAATTTTAACAATATTGCGGCGTCACTTTTTGATCTCATATCTGTTTACTTTAGGTCCTATTTCTTAAATTGAATTTGGTTGAATTTTATATAATTGAGAAAAATAGAAGATGAGTCATCTAAAAGAACAGGGTCTAAATTTATTTGAGACATCTTTAAATAATACATGCAAAACATGCGTTCCCATACATACCCTACATCATTTGAATAAGACGTGTTAACGCTTGTCAATTTAGGGGTGCTTATCGTACGAGCCGAACACGAACTGTATTGGGCTCAGCTCGGCTCGTTTATCGTTTAGCTCGGCTCGGCGGCTCGTGAGCTCGACGAGCTCGATAAGTGAAGCTCGACTCGAGCTCGTGAGCTTCACTAAAGGCTGGGTATCTCGTCTTAGCTCGGCTCGAGAGCTCGGCTTGGCTCGAGCTCGAGCTCGATTTGAGACAAATTAAAAATAAACCAACACAACATTAAACCAAAAAAAAAAAAAATTCATATTCGAAATTTAAAAAAATTGTTGACAGATCTTGTAATAATATACTAAATTTGAAAAATAACATGAATAAACATATTTTATTTCTTTTTTTACATGCTAACCAAATGAATTACTTACAAATATACATAAAAAATCGACAAACTAGATCTAAAAAGATACAAAAAGAAAGAAATGAATTGTTCAACGTAAAAATTTGTATAAAAGGATACATATTGTATAATAACTTTTTTAAGTGTTTTAGTTTATAATACATTTTAAAAGTGCTTTAAATTATAATAATTTTTTTATATAAAATAATAATCGAGCCTGTTCACGAGCTTTTCGAGCCGAGCTTGGTCTAGTTCGACTCGGCTCGTTAAGGTCTCGAGCCGAGCTACCGCACGTGCCAAGCTTTAACCGAGCCGAGCCCGAACTGTTCGCTAACAAGCCGAGCTAATTATCACCCCTACTTGTCATACACTCCCCGCACATGACTCAAGAGTGTATTATTGAGTTTAATGCTTCAAAAGTCAATGCTTATTAGTTGAATAGTTGATGTTGTGATGGCACGCTCTAAACATAATATGAGAGTCTTTGCAGAGGGGTCTCAACACATGAACAGAGTGAGCAATCGCTCAGGGCCCCAATTTTAAGGGGCCCCACCTATATATTTTATTGCTATGAGTTTATTAGATGAAAAAAAGTTTCTACATTTGTTATTCCAAAATTTGCCCCTAATCTATTTACTTTTTTCATATATCATAGCTTATTTTAGTTTTATGTTTGGTATATATTTACTATTTTGTTATATCTAAGGTGTCTCCTTCATGAAAATGAAAATAACTTTAAAGTATTTAAGAAAGTTGATAATTTTTTCAACCATTTATAATCAAAATTTAATTTAGTTATTAAAAATATGGGATTGTAGATCCTTTCTATAGCCCCACAGGACACATGTTTGATGCCTGGCACAGGACCCCAAAATTGTCCCAGACGGTTTCGAGTCCTTGTTTGTTTGTTTTTTTTGTTGGTAAGGAGGAGTATCCTATTGAACCCAAATCTTGTAGGGGTTAACCTGACTCAACTATACATATAAGGCCTTTTGAGAGCAGGAGAGAAGCATAAGGAAAACCGCGACTCCCAAAGCGCCTTTAATGGAGTTCAATCCTATAATAATCTCACAATTTTTGGATAATATCACAATCTCATCACTATAATATACATGTAGAATATCTACCATTAGAATAAGCAATACTTGATATGGAAAATCCTTGGCCTGACACAAGATTTCTGGCAACATACAATGAAAGAGGGGGTATTCTGTATGGTTGGTTAGTTGTGGGCGATGTAAATATGTAATGGGCTTCTTTTAAGTACATGCTCACCCACAAGTTTGACCTTAGCTAATTTAATTTGATACAAGTGCCTTGGACCTAGGCTAAAAACATCTGGTCCACATAGTTCTGAAATCATGCACTTCATGAGCAGTTCTGCTAATATTATACGTATAGCCAAAGATGAAAGATCATGCACTGAAAGTTTATAGTCAACCTCTAAATGATGTACTACATCATATTGGTGCCTCGTCAAGTCGTCAAGTAGGCACAATATCAACTGATAGGAGTTGAAGGTCGGTAGGAAGACAAGTTTTAGGATTTTGGATGAGTCACATTCTATATTGCACCCTTAATTTGTCAGCTACCACAATGCATCAAATCTTTTGCATATTATATGCCGTGTAAGTTTTTCATTTCAAATTATTTGACTATTTGGGATCTAATTAATTTTTTTTTGACATCAGTAGAAACGTACAAACAAAGAAATTACTGGAAAGAAAAACTATTACTCCTATACCAGTTTGCTAATTCATGAGCTTGAGCCACCTGGTTCGTGTTTACCTTAGTGATACGACACCAAACGAAGGCTGTTGCGATTTTTCGGATTTCTGCAATAGTATTGTTTCGGTTGAGAAACGGTTGACGATCTTGAAAAGAGTCCGTCAAGGATTGGAGTTGGCGTCCACTGGTGAATAGCTGCACAAGAAGCAAACGTGAACTACCCTCGGGGGGGATGCGAGGAAACCCCCTCCGACGCTCAAGTCAGCACGTGTCCAAATAGGATTTAGAGAGAGAAAGTAGAGAGAGAGAGATAAGAATTCTGAGTGTGAGAGAATGTACCTGCAGAATAGTACCATTTGGCTATTTATAGAAGTACTATTTCTCTGACAGGGTGCGTAATCCTTTTACACGTGTACGGCGGTGGTGCGTTTGACAGTTGGGAAGATTCCCTTATTTTGTCTTGCTGGGCGACCGCCAGCGTTGTCGGACCACGTCAATGAACTGACTTGTTAGAGCAATAGGCGACACTTACAATATTCACGTCCGTCATTGTGTTCGCGGACTCCTCATGAGGGTCCGCTAACGTACTTGGGTTATACCCATACAACTAGTCCCCCCCAGCATCTTTTGGGGTCTTGACCGCTAAGGATGTTGTCGGTGGACGCGAGTCATTGTTGCCGTGTTCAATTTTTCGGAGAGGTTGGTTCGTTGGATGCCACGTGTCGTCGTAGGGGGTTGAAAAAATTTCGAAAAGTTAATGATTACTTTTTCGAAAATCCCGCCCATTACTTTATTAGGGATTTGCTTTGCCTCGACACTTGGCATGAATCTCGAGAGGGAGTTGAGAGGTCTTTCAATCTCAGCCGTTCGCTTCGCTTGTACTTATATGGGCAGTTGTCCTTTTCAGATTTCTTTACCTTATTCTCCTGTTTTCCTTCTTCCTTCTTCATTTTCTCTCTGACGAACCTCCATACCCAAAGCTTCGTCTGCTCAAAAATTGACTTTCTCTTGCTCAAATTGCTTTGAAAAGTTACCAAACTTCCTAGTTTTTACTTTCCGGTTTCATTGTGCTAAGAATTTTGTCATTTCTCGACGAAGTTTTTCTGGGTTTTTTCTTGGATTTTAAGTTTGAGTTTCACCGGTGTTCGTTCTGCATTTCCGGTGGTCTTTTTGCTCAAGCTCGGGTTTTTCTACAGCGTTTCACTCTTCGGGAACTTCGCTCGTCTTTTTCCGGCAGCTTTTGCTCCTTGTCTTTATTTTTCTCCGGCGACTTTACTTTTCCAGGTATTTCCTCATTTCTTCTCCAAGCTTAAAGTTTCTTTTGTATTTTCATCATGTCGGACCAGTCTGATAGCCAGAACGCCTTTAGCGACGCATTTATGACTGAGAGTGAACCTTCTTCCCCCCTGGCCGATAGCGAGCCTTCTTCTCCCTTGACCGATAATGGACCTGCTTCTCCCTTGGCCGATAATGAACTTGCTTCTCCCTTGGCCGATAGTGAACCTACTTCCGGCTCAAGCCCTGCAGGGAGGACTAGGTTGTTAGCGGACATACCCCTTACTGCCGAGAGAGAAAAAGAATTGAGGTCGAAGTTTCTTAACGACCCTCCTACCCCCGAGGAGCATAGCCTGACAAGGAGGTATCTATCCGCTAGTCAGAGTGGTGATAGGCAAACACTTAGGGAACTTAGGCATCAAATTCTTGCTAGGCGTTCCATTATGCATCCTCCAGCCGGTGCCGTTCCCGGCCTTGATGTAGCCCCTCTTAGAGAGCATGCCTGGTTGGATAGCTTGGCGGATGCTGGGGTTGAGGTAGCGGCCAACTTTTACGACCGTTTAAAGGAATCTGCGGCTCCTAACCTTCCTATTATTGATTTAGGTGACGACAGTGATTCCATTGCTACCGTTATGGTTCGTCAGGAGACCGTTTACCATCGTCGTTCTGCTGCCAATCCTGCTGTTCGCGTCAATGAGGACGCAACTGACTCTGCGGACGCAAACGTTGACATTTCTGTGCCTTTGTTGGCACATGTAATTGGAGAAAGTTCCCGCGCTGCTGAACTGAGGGTCGACAGTTCCAATACGATGGAGATTGAGACCGGACCGGGCTCTGATGCTTTATGGCTGCCTGATGATTTTAGTGCCGGTCCTCTTAGTGTAGAGAATGATTTACCGTGGCGTCAGGACGCCATTGATCTTGCCTACCCCAGAGTTGCTCGGGATTTATATCATCTTCCCGCAGGTTATCGGCTGGTAGTTCCACCAGAGGGGGCAATTGTGATGGAATTTCCTCCCGGTCACGTGGCCGTGTATACTCACCACTTTAAGTTTGGCCTTCGCCTTCCTCTGGATTCTTTTTTGGTGAAGATTCTGAACGCGTTCAACGTGTGCTTGGCTCAACTGACTCCCTTAGCGGTCCGGAATTTGATCGCGTACATCTGGGTTGTACGCTTTTTGGACTTTCCGGAAACGTTAAATTTGCTCCGCCACATCCACTGGCTGAAGAAAAATGGGTCCTCTAGGCAGGCAGGTTGGTGGTCGCTAACTACGGCTGACAAGAAGATGACTGTCCAGCCTAAAACGACGGGTTTAAAAGGTTGGTAGGACGCCTTCTTCTGGTTACAGGTTCCCGAGAATTATCCTGTGCGCCGCCATTTTACCGAGCCTCGCCCCCGCATGGAGCATCTACCTTCAATTCCGTTAACTAGGGAGGAGTTAACGACCTTTGAGTACTTTGACACAGAAGACTATCTGGTCACTTATGAGGACGGGAAGACGGTATAGACTAAGGAGCCCAAATATTGGATTCCTCATTCCAAGTATATCCTGGGGAATGAACCCTTGTCGGCCATGCTGCTCTCTCCTACCCATGAAAATGGTAAGTGTTGCTGTCGGACTGGTTCGTCTGATGATAGTTGTAACTATATATATATATATATATATATATATATATATATATATATATATATATATATATATATATATATATATATATATATATATATATTTTGTGACCGTTTCCTGCTTGTTTACAGGTTTTGATCATCTTGATCTCAACGTACTTGGCGTTGACGAAGATCTTCGATCGCTAACACATTTGTCGGCCGCTCCCTCTTACAAGTACGAAACCATGCACGGCAACACTAACGGCTGTCGAGGTGGAAACCGTAGCGGTCCCGAGAACATCCGCCGAGGCCGCGGTGGTGTAACTGTAGCCCGCGCCCTTGTTCAGGGCGTTACTGCTGCTGTTGGTGGTACTAGCGGCCAGCCGTCCCATGCCGTCCCCATTAGGTCTTCCACCTCCCGGCCTGTTGCCAGGGGTGGCGGGAACAGGAGGCGGCCCCGCGAGTAAATTGTGGCGGATACATCTGCCAACAAAAGGCAGGCTTTGGCGGATCATGCTTCTTCTGCTCCTATCTCTGAGGCCGTTCAGGTGGAAGATCTGAATGCGGATGCTCCTCCAGAGGTTCGGGAGCAGGCTGTCGCGGCTACCGGTCCGGGACATATTAGCGGCGCCTCTTGGCTATCAGGCTCTTACTCCTCCCTCCGTGAGAAGATTAGGGAGCTGATTACCATGCCCAGCTTTCTATCCAACTTATCTCCGAGCATCTTCTCTCGGTACCATGAGTGGATCGAGAAGAAAAAGGTACCGCTAAGCGATGTTGTGGCGGCCTCCATTGATCGTCGGCCCGTCGTCCCCGGCAAGATCTATCCACCTGACTGGGACGTCAGGGAAGACGAGTCGCTGTATGCCGACATCCCTGAGAACGGTGGCATTCTTGCCTACCGTATTCTGAAGGGCATGCAGCTGCCATTGGATAGGCCGGCAGGGTCCTTGGTAACTCCTGCTGCGAGGCTGGCTCACGACCAACTTGTGGTACATTTTCGTATTTGTTTTGTTATTCTTGTCATTTGTTTTTTGTACTTATTGACGTTCTCCTTTCCTCTTTCCAGGCCAACAATGCTGCTGTTGAGTTGATAGAGCAGTATGTTGAGTACCAGAAGCTGGCGGACAACTATAAGCAATCGCTGGAGACTTGCGGGACTTGTCGAAGGGGTGGAGGATAAGGCGCGCCAAGACCGCGGAATCGCAGCCCTCCGGAAGATGAGCCGTTAACCCTAAGGCCAAGGGCCTTCTTTGGAAGAGACCGAGGAAAATGTTAACGCATTGACCAAAGCTCTGGAGGCCGCCAACTCTGACAAAGAGGTGGCTGCTTTGGACGCTTCTGCTGAAGCTGAAGCTAGGGGGTCGCCAAGGCTGTTGCTGAATTTAAGCAGTCCGAGGAGTATGTGGCGACCCATCACAAGAGATACGATGGCGGGTGGGCGGCTGCCATGAGATGCGTATGCAAGACCATTCCAGGATTTGACTGGAATGTAATCGAGGACGCCCATGCTGCCGGTCAACATCTCACGCCCTTCGAGGGGGATCCTAAGTTCGCTGATGAAGATGCCATAGCTGACACGGACCCCCGGGATTTGGCGGAGCAGATCAACCAGGATGCCCCCCCTCTTGAAGTTTTTGGCAGCCTTCTGTCAGCATTTCCTGTTCTTCCAATAGCTTGTAGTTTATAATTTTTTGAATATTTTAACTCTTTATTCGGCCCATATTGGCGCTTGTAAACATTAATGTTTCTTAATTTTATAAGTACGATTCCAACTGAAAGCCTTTTATTTGGTCGCCATCTTTTTTGTCTGTAGTTGGCCGCCAAGCCAGTAGCTTTTATTTTATGGAAAAGTACTTTATATCTTGTTATTGCTCCAATTTTCGTGTGATTGTTGCATGACCGCTAACCGTTTTTATTCATAAATGCTAGTTGTCGTCTGGTCTGTTATGTGACCGCGAATGCACGTGAGCCTGTCATATGGCTTTTGATTTGTGCCAGGTCTGTCATATGACCATTAACGCACTTTGAGCCTATCATATGGCTTTTGTTTTGTGCTAGGTCTGTCTTATGACCGTTAATGCACTTTGAGCCTGTCATATGGCTTTTGTTTTGTGCTAGGTCTGTCATATGACCGTTAACGCACTTTGAGCCTGTCATATGGCTTTTGTTTTGTGCTAGGTCTGTCATATGACCGTTAACGCACTTTGAGCCTGTCATATGGCTTTTGTTTTCAATTTATTGACCTGTTATATGGTCAGTTAATATACATGAGAATAATAAGATGATTGATGAATTGCTAGCGGAGGCTTGTATTATTTATGTAATGAAAAGTGGCTCTCGGCCTATTACATCTCCTGGATCAAACATAGTATTTCTTTAGGACACTAGCATTCCAACAGTTCTTAAGCTCCTTGTCATCCATGGTTTTTAGGATGAAAGAGCCGGAAGCAATCTTCTAAGCTATGACGTAAGGACCTTCCCAATTAGCAGTCAGCTTCCCTTCGGTATGCGCCTTGCCGGTGGCTGCTGTTCTGCGAAGGACTAGGTCGCCAACATTTAACGGCCTTTCTAGGACTTTGTTATTGTAAGCCTTACTGATTCTATCTTTGTAAGCACCTGCTCTCTGTTCCGCCATGAGCCTTGTTTCAGGCAAAAAGTCTAGGTTTTCCCTGAGTGCTTGGTCGTTTCTTTGAAGGTCTTGGTGCTTGATCCTGTAAGAGGGTAAGCCTACCTCTACTGGTAGCACCGCTTCTGCACCAAAGGCCAGCTTGAAAGGGCTTTCTCCCGTCGCTTCCTTCTCTGTTGTTCTATTTGACCATAGCACTGCCGGCACCATATTAGCCCATCCTCCTTTGAATTCATCTAGCTTTTTCTTCAAGGCATTTAAGATTTCTTTGTTCGCGGCCTCTGCTTGTCCGTTGCTCTGGGGATGGCAAACGACTGAGTATGCAAACTTCACGTGAAACTCTGTTAGAAAAGCTTGTATGGGACGACAATCAAATTGAACACCATGGTCGAAGACGATAGCAGTGGGAATCCCAAATCTTGTCATAATGTTCTGCCAGATGAATTTCTTGACCTGATTTGCCTTGATTTTTGCTGTTGGTTCTGCCTCTATCCACTTTGTAAAGTAGTCAATGCCCACTATTAGGAATCTCCTCCCTCCAGTTGCTGTGGTGAATGGTCCCAGGATGTCCATTCCCCACTGGGCAAATGGAATTGGGCATAGGATAGACTGCAAATCATTTGCTGGCCTGTTGATGACGGGGGCATATCTCAGGCATTTATCGCACCTCTTAACATAACCCTGGGCATCCGTCAGCATACTCGGCCAATAGAACCCAACTCTAAGTGCCTTCAATGCTAGGGCTTTACCGCCAATGTGATTGCCGCAAATACCTTCATGTATTTCTTTCAGAATCTTCGCGGATTCCCATGCGGTTGCACACTTAAGCAGAGGTAGACTGAACAATTTCTTGTACAGCTCATTCTGATATATGATGTACCAGCTGGCTTGTCGCTTCAGTTTCTTGGCGGACGAAGGATCATTGGGAAGCGTCCCAGTCATCTTATACGCCACCAGCTCACTAAACCACTCCCCTTGCTGATTTATACTGTTGACGGTCACAATTTGCTCCGTGATGCTCTTTTCCTTCAAGATGTCCACCGTGGCGGTTCTCTCGATGCTAAATGAGTCAGAACTTGCTAATTTGGACAATGCGTCCGCTTTCGTGTTCTCGGCCCTAGGTATTGCTTGAATCTCAAAGTGATTCAATTGAGCTATTAACTCCTTGGCCTTCTCCACGTACTTCAGCATGTTGGCCTCTCTGACTTCAAATTCTCCTCTTAGCTGGCCGCTAACCAACTGTGAGTCTGTCTTCAAGAGTACTTTCTTAGCGCTCGCCGCCAAACACATTCTCAAGCCCGCAATTGCTGCTTCATTGTTTGACGCCGGGAAAGCAAACTTGATGGCGTACTGGTATGAATTTCCCTCAGGGCTGATCATCACTATTCCAGCCCCGGATCCGCTAATAGCGGACGATCCGTCAACTTCCAGTAGCCAGACTTCCTTTTGCTCTACTTCTTCTTCCTCATATGAGGCTTCCACAATAAAATCTGCCAGGGCCTGCGCTTTGATAGCGGTCCTGAGCTTATACTGTATATCATACTCTGATAGCTCAATGGCCCATTTCAGCAAGCGGCCGGAACTATCCATCTTTTGCAACGCCTTTTCTAACGGCTGATTGGTTAGAACTAAAATGGGATGGCAGTCAAAGTATGGCCTGAGCTTCCTGGCGGCGATTATCACGGCTAAAGCCATTTTCTCAACCAACTAATAACGGCTCTCCGGCCCGTTAAGGATGTGTCTGACGAAGTGTATTGGCTGCTGCCTCTTCTCTTTCTCCACCAATAACACGGCCGCAACTGTTTTCGGCGAGACCGAGATATACAACTGCAATACGTCTCTAGTCTCGGGCCTTGTGATGGTGGGTAGCTTTTTCAAATGCTCTTTTACTGCCGTGAATGCTTTGCTTTGCTCCTCTCCCCACTCGAATTTCTTATTTCCTCTTAGCAGTGCAAAGAAAGGCAAAGCCTTGTCTGCTGATTTTGAAATGAATCGAGTGAGGGCCGCCATTCTCCCTGTTAGCCTCTGAATGTCTTTGACGCTTTTTGGCTCAAGTAGGTCGACAATAGCTTGAACTTTGTCTGGGTTTGCATCAATCCCTCTCTTACTTACCAAAAAGCCTAAAAACTTCCCTGCTCTCACCCTAAAGACACATTTCTTTGAGTTGAGCTTCATCTTATATTTCCTCAACGTTCTGAAAGTTTCTTCCAAGTCGTCTAGGTGTTCGCGGTCAGTTTTACTTTTGACGATGGAGTCGTCAACATATGCCTCGATGTTTCTCCCCCTCTGATCAGCGAATACCTTGTCGACCAGCTTTTGATAGGTTGCTCCTGCATTACGGAGCCCAAACGGCATTGCCTTATAGTTGTACACGCCACAATCCGTGATGAATGTTGCCTTCTTTCTATCGGCCTCCAGCAAACTAATCTGGTGATAGCCCGAGAACGCATCCATAAAGCTGAGCAGTGCGTGACCGCTAGTAGAGTCTACTAGCTGGTCAATTCTTGGTAACGGATAGCAGTCCTTTGGGCAGGCTCTATTAAGGTCCGTGAAGTCGACACACATCCTCCACTGACCGTTAGCTTTTTTCACCATAACCACATTTGCCAACCATTCTGGGTAATCACATGGCTCAATGAAATTGGCCGCCAGCAGCTTATCAACTTTCTCTTTGATGACCTTGTTCTTTTCGGCCGAAAGATTCCGCTTCTTTTGCTTGATAGGGCGGACAGTGCTGTCAACATTTAGACGATGTACCATCACGGTCGGGTCTATTCCCGGCATCTCATCTGCCGAGAATGCGAATACATCAGCGTTTTCTCTTAGGAGAGTCACCAGGTTGACCGACCTTTGGGTCCATGTCTGTTCCGACAACCACCGTCCTCACCGGATCTTCTGCCAACATCTCCTGCTTTGTTTCTCCGTCCGGCTTGGGCCTCGGCATATCGTCGGGCCTAGATTCCAACTCTTCCATTGAAACTTCTTTCATCTCCTCATCCCCCTTCTCGGACTCATCCTCGTTTGCCAGAGCTCTCCTATGAGCTCGCCTTTGCTTCCGAGTTGGTGGATTCAGTTCTTCTACCGGAATTCTTCTTGCCGGCTGCTTTAAAGCTGTTAGGTAGCATGATTTTGCCATCTCTTGATTTTCTCTTAATTTTGCTGTTGCCCCCAGATTGGAAACATACAGCATGGTAAGATGGTAAGTTGATACAACTCCTTGGACGTCATGGATGAAAGGGCGTCCAATAATTGCATTGTAAGCTCCTGGTACGTCAACTACTAAAAATTCTGCCATTACATCCCTGGCGTTCTCATCTTCTCCTACCCTGACCGGTAGGGTTATCAAACCTTCTGGAATCACGGACGCCTCCGTGAAACCTATCACCGGGTAGCGGACAGGCTTCAGATGCTCCCGGCCAATCATCAGCTTCTCAAAAGTTGAGAAGTACAATATATTTGCGGAACTTCCTCCGTCTACCAGGATTCTATGAATTAGACAGTTTGACACCTTCAGTGTAACCACCAGAGGGTCGTCATGAGGGTAGACGACGTGCTTCGCGTCCTCCACAGTAAAAGACATGGCGGGCATTACTGGCGGCTTTCTCCATTGCATGCTTTCGTTGAAATTGACCTGATGCCTGAATTCTTTTAGGCTGGCCTTTGCTCCGCTCATGCTACCGCCATGAATCGGACCGCCACTTATAACGTGAATTTTCGAGATCTGAGATTGCACATTCTGGTTATTTGGCTTTAACATGCCTCCTTCCTTTGACTGAGTCTTGTACTGAGTGAAGTATCCCCGTCTTATCAGTTCCTCCAGATTATCCTTCAAATGTCTGCAGTTCTCAGTAGTATGACCGAGATCCCCATGAAAGTTGCACCACTTGCACTTATCACGGTTTTTGTGAAACATTTGCTTTGGATGCTGCCATTTATCATTGTCCTTGTTCATCTGATATATCTGAGCTCTTGAGGTCGTGAGCTGCGTATATGCATCGAACTTATCTTTGTACTCGAATCTTTCGCGGTCATTCTTCTCGCGGTCATTTTCTTTCTTGACCACATTTGACTCCTGTTTTCTTTCATCTCGGCGCGATCATTTTCGCGACCCTTTTCTTTCTTCTGCTTTTCATCCTTCTTCTTTTCAGGTTCGCGACTTTGGCCGCTCGCGGCCCTGTCAAACTTTTCACCCCTGATAAAATCGTTGGCCTTCTTCAAGACTGGCTCTACGGATGTGAAAGTTTTACGGCCCAGGTAGCTCCTGAACGTAGACCCTCCTCCCCCCCTGTCATTAGAGCTAGGACGGCCACGTCTTGTCGAAGACGAGGAATAGTGATTGCCTCGGCATTAAAACGGCCAACGAAGTCTCGCGAGGCTTTCTCGTGTTTGCTTGATAGATAACAGCTCGCCAGTGGTGCGCTCACAGCGCCTGTTACTCACGAAGTGAGTGCTGAACATAGACGAAAGCTGAGAAAAACTAGAAACGTTACCAGCCTAGATACTCTTAAACCATGTATGGGCAATCCCAGTCAGAGTAGATGGACAAACTTTACACCAGATGGCGTCCACCTGCGTGTATAAATACATATGCCCTTCATAGGCTGCAACATGGTCATCCGGATCTGACGTGCCGTCATATTTGCAGGACGGCATCTTGATCCTTGGCATAGGGTGGTTCAAGATTTACGGAATGAAGGGAGACGACTTAGGTTTAATCAACACCATTGCCGCCTGAATAGCCGCTTATGCCGTTGGTGCTATATTCTCGATGGGAACGGCTTTGATGCTCATCCTCAGAATTGTTGAGATCCTCTGTCTCTAGGAGTGCTTCTTCATACTCTGGGTCCTCAATTTGCCTTTCCATCTGGCATCCCTCTTGAGTGAAAGTCCGCATTCTCCTCACGGGGGTGCCATCGACGTTGCGACCATTCACGGTCGACATCCGCCTACGAACTTGGCCAACCCTCACATTAGGAGTGGGGGTGTTGTTAGGCTGAGGAGTACCTGCTTGTAACATTTGGATGAAAGACGCTCTTTGTTTGTAGGCTGCCGGAGAGAATTGACTTAATTGAGCCAGGTTAAATGATCCGCTACCAGTGTTTACCTGAGACACATTGTTCCCAGGAGTTTGCTGTTCATTGATGTTATCGGCCATCCTGATGTTGAACTGAGGTGCACCGAGTGGTCCGGTAATGATGGGTGTAGATCCCTGACCGTTTCAAACTCTGATGGATCACGGCTATCATTGTTTGCTCTTTCCATGATAGCGTTCACAAAGATGGGAGGCCCCTCCTTCTAGCGCTAAGTTGTTTCGGTTGAGAAACGGTTGACGGTCTTGAAAAGAGTCCTTCAAGGATTGGAGTTGGCGTCCGCTGGTGAATAGCTGCACAAGAAGCAAACGTGAACTACCCTCGGGGGGGATGCGAGGAAACCCCCTCAGACGCTCAAGTCAGCACGTGTCCAAATAGGATTTAGAGAGAGAAAGTAGAGAGAGAGAGAGAGAAGAATTCTGAGTGTGAGAGAATGTACCTGCAGAATAGTACCATTTGGCTATTTATAGAAGTACTATTCCTCTGACAGGGTGCGTAATCCTTTTACACGTGTACGACGGTGGTGCGTTTGACAGTTGGGAAGATTCCCTTATATTGTCATGTTGGGTGACCGCCAGCGTTGTCGGACCACGTCAATGAACTGACTTGTTAGAGCAATAGGCGACACTTACAATATTCGCGTCCGTCATTGTGTTCGCGGACTCCTCATGGGGGTCCGCTAACGTACTTGGGTTATACCCATACAAGTATGTTGAAGGTTGATGTCCGAAACCTTTTTGGAAGTCAAGTACCTGACCAACAATGTCGAATCTGTGTAAATTTCCACATGAAAAATCCCAATCTTCCGAGCCCAATGAAGAGCACGAAGGCAAGCCATAGCTTCCATAGCGAGAGCAGACGAAGCATAGAGAAAAGTTCCGTGTTGAGCTATAAAATTCATCGGAGAATGGACCGCAACCCATGGTGCACCTTCCATACCTGAAGTGGAATTCCAAGACCCAATGATATGGATGACAATACTTGGAGTACCAGAGTCTTGTTCACCGAGATCGTAACCATGGTAAAACCTGAGGGAAATAAGGGGTCTGGCGCCAGGGGAGTAGGCACCTGCCTCCCTTGGTCGTAGATAGAATGTTGCATCTCATTTTCCCGGATAGTGGCAAAGAGATAAGAGAAAGTAGCTTGAGTTTACCGAAAAATTTGTTCGTTTCGCGTTTTCCAAATAGCCCATAAAATATCCACAAAAGAAGGCAAACGAGGCCCATTGCTACCATCCTATTTTCAGAACTTATCAATCCAATGCATAAGCGATTCAGCAAAGGTGGTTTGAGGGTGATTATGAAAATAAATATTAAGATGACTAGCATCCCAAGCCTCAGTGTCTAGCGAACAAAAAACTAAATAGATGCTGACAATCTTGTATCGTGTATAAACAAATTGGACAGCTATCCGAATGACTGAGACTTCTCTAATAAAGATTACCTTTTGTAGCGAGGCTATTATGCCAAAGCTTCCAGAGGAAAAGCTTCCATTTGGGCATGATGTTCGAACTCCAAATTATTCGAAAGAATTTCGTCTGCATTTGAGTTGTCATGCTATAAGTTTGATTTTGCTGTTGTTGTAGAACAAGACTATAACCTGTTTTTGTAGAGTACTCCCCTGAACGCGTCAGAGGCTAATACTGTATATCCTGGGAATTCGAGTTGAATGGTAACTCAATTCCTTTTATGCTGCAATCACTGGTAGGAATATATAAACGATTAATACTCTGAATATCCCATCCTTGGTTTGCAGGAAGAATGAGATGAGCCATTTTCAGATTAGTCACTTTTCTTAATGGAACTTCATCATAAAAGATAGGCTTGAGGCCATTAACTCAATTATGTTTGGCAGCGATGATATTCTCTCCATTCCCAACCTTCCAAGTGCAATGAGTTTGTAATACAAGACCAGCCATATTTAAACCTTTGCGTCCCCATGAAATACTACGGCTATGGTGAGGGAGATAAGGACACTGCTGCCAAGTAGCGCGAAAGACTTTGAAAATTAGAAGTTGTGGATTGTGATAAATTCGCCATGCTTTTTTCACGAGTAAAGCTTTATTAAGATCCCAAATATTGCGAAATCCCAGACCTCCCAGTCCTCGAGGTAAGTGAATGATATCACGCTTTTTCCAGTGAATGCCCTTGGATTGACTATTCCTCCAAATTTTAAAAACCGAGCCAACAGGGAATCAATTTTGTTGACTATAGTAGCAGGAATGGTGAAGACCACAAGCTGGTTCATAATTGAAGCAGTTAGGATTGAGTTGATGATAACTAATTTTGCTGAGTGAGAAATATTACGATGACTCCATTGAGCAATTTTAGTTGAAATCTTATCGAGAAATGGAGTAAAGTGTTGAACCTTTGAATCCTGAATATCAATAGGAGCCCCAAGGTGTTTACCAAGAGAAGAGTGAGAACTCATCCGAAGTATATCCTCATATTCTTGTTGAATTGTAGCTGATACGTTGGGCCTAAATTTCAAAACGATTTTTGTAGGTTGATCATTTGGCCGGAGATGTTGCAGAATCGTGTGATCATAGTATTACTTGAACTACAAGCATCCTTTGACGCCTGAAAGAAGAATAAGGAATCATTGGCGAAGAATAGGTGAGAAATGCTTAGACTTGATATACCAATGCTTCTACATTATATTTATAACTAAATTCAAAGAGAATAATAATTCCTCTCATGTTTTAATTTAAAGTCAACTTTTACTTATAAATTCATCTTCATACCAAACTAAAATCACCAAGTAATGAAACTTTGACTAGGATTATTGAGGATTTGAGGTAATTTCATATCTAATTTGGGAAATTCATTTTTCCAACAATTGGACTGGACCTATAAAGTGTTTCATATTCAATTACCCGACCTAACACTAAAATATGATTTGAAGTTTTGAACGAATATTTATATAAATCCGCAATCGACTTGAAAAATGATGTGACCAAAATAAGTATAATCAGTTGTTATCTAGCTAATTATTGATCGAGTGATTGAATGCCTCATTCGTGGAACATGACTTTTGTCAAATTTACTCATTTGAAATCGATGCGAAGCATTTGTTTTTCACCTCTACTTGGGAAAAATTAAACAAGCAAATCGAGTTCTCATATTGTAACCCGTGCTACAATCTACAGATGTAAAGACCATATGTTTCAAATATTGGCAACTGTGAGTTTATTTTTTTTCTTCTCAAATTTTGCTTCCAGGTCTGACTCGCAGCCTGATACGATCACCACATAAGTAATTTATCTACTACATACACTGATCCATTCTTATGCGGTAATTGCTCACAATTTTTGCCAAGAACACCTAATAATATAATGTTTACTAAAATCAATCTCTAAGTATTCAATTAACCACATTTCAGTTCTCTTGGCTTTATAAAAAGCTTTCGCCTTTTAGGATCTTAGCCCAGGTATATCTAAGGAGTATTTGATAAGCAGAAAATAGCATACAAATTTTTTTTAAAGAGAAATTTCATTAATTGAAGGTCAAACGACATCTACAATAAGTATTAAAGAAAAACAAGATATAATCAGATAAGACCAAATCAAATTCGTCTTCGAAAAAACTACAATGAACCAGATCGAACAATACAGCGCAACCCCCTTGTATTTGCTGAATCACGCAGCTAATGATGGGGAAATCTATCATTCTGACATAGTTTGGTGAAGAAAATTCTTGATTTAACCATGTTGACCGCATCTGAATTTCCAATACTTCGATGTTGATGGTCTTGAACGTCAACCAATAGGAACAATTCCTCAAACCAATTTTTAAACTTCTACGTGGGAAGAGAATAAAACCAAACTCCAAACTCCCATGAAAGGAGAGAAAGAACCATATAATTGGGTAGAAAACTCTCAAAAAGAGAGAGAATGGAAGATTATTAATAACAAAAACAATGAAAACTAGAAGAAAAAAGAAGAATTGGGGGCTTACCACCATCGAAAGAATGATGGCAACCCCAAAACTGGAAGAAAAGGATTAGGGTTTTTTAAGGAGGAAGAGGAGAGAGGGGAGAGGAGGAGGCTAGGTTCATAGAAAATAGCATACATAACTCACACAGCAAGAGATCTACTTTCTATTTGATAAGAACAACCAAAGGCAATATTAATAAACAACAGTCTCCTGCAATAGCTTCCGTTTCTTAAAAAACGGGCCATATCCTTTAATAATAGGAAAAATTGACAAGAGCAGGCCCAACTATGGCCCCCCTTCCATAATAGATCCCAACTTTTAAATACTCCACAGCAGTCCCAACTTTAGGGGGTGTTTTACAATAATGGTCTAAGTGGAAGGGTTACCGGTTCAAGAGGTAAATTTTTTTTCTAAAATTTTTTTTACAAGTTTGAGGGGGTTCCCCCTGTTGACCCCTTGCCACCCCCCACCCCTTGGCCGACCCCCTCGCCACCCCCCTCCCTTGTTGACCCCCCCCGCCACCCCCTCCCCCCCCCGCTCGACCTCCCGCCACCCCCATCCCCTGCCGACCCCCCCGCCACCTCCCTTCCCCTTCCAACACCCCGCCACTTATCTTGCCAACCTACAACCCCTCCTCTCGCCACCCCCTCTCCCCACGCAACACTATCTCTCTATTCTTCCTCCAAGGTCTACTGCTGCACCACCATCAACAGCCACTCTCTGCCTCCCTGCCGCCGGCTCGTCGGAGCCCGCCACCGGCTCGTCGGAGCCCGCCACCATCCTGCTGGCCACTGCAGCATCACCACGCAATTCTTTCAAACGACATTTTTTCTCACTAGAGAATATTTGATTTGTGCAATGCTGTTGACGCATCTTTAGTTGGTGTCTAGATGTCATATAATGTTTAGTAGGTTCTCTCAAACGTATGATTCATCAATATTTATTTATCATACTGAATAATTGATTTGATTCACTGTTAACAGGAAGAATTCACGCAGAAAAGTTGCTTCAAAGAATTGGCAATAATTATAAAAGAGCTTGGGGACTGTGATTTCTATTTGTCATTGAAGACCAATAAAATTGACTACCTTGCAATCCGATCTCCAAGAACTTGTTTTGGGTTGTTTAAGGAAGAATTACCATCTTTTCCCTACTTTTAGCGAACAAGATGAGCATTATTAGTGGTGCGGTGAAGCAAGCTCTGGCACTAGCCTCTGATCAACACGAGAATTTCCACCATCTTTGTCTTTCTCTCTCCAGTTTTTTTTATTTTGATTTTCTCTGTCCCTCACCATTATTTTGTTCGGACTGTTTTGGTTTTAATTGATTCGTAGTGGTGTAGCAGTGGATGCGTAGTGCATGGTGGTTGTGCGTCAGGCCAGCGGAGGGAGGAGGCAGGGGTTCTGTGCTGGCCAGCGGGAGGGTGGTTGGGCTCCGATGAGCCATTGGCATGGAGGCAGACATTGGCGGTTTTAGAGTAGGGGAGGGGTGGCGTGGGTAGGGAGAGGTGGGGGAGGGGTGGCGGTGCGGGGAAGGGTGGAAGGGGTGACATGGGTGATAATTTAAGAGGTTTACCTATTGTAGCAGGTTAGGTGACCTGCTAGGACCATTATTATAAAACACCCCTCAAAGTTGGGACTGCTGTGGAATATTCAAAAGTTGGGATCCATTATGGAAGGGGGTCATAGTTGGGCCTGCTCTTGTCAATTTTTCCTTAATAATAATATCCTTTGGTAATAATTCTTAAAATTACTATGTTTTTCGATATATGGTGAAGCTACGTAATTTTCAACTGGTTTTTTTTGGTGGTTGTTATTGACTTGTCGTCGTGGTTGTTAGGGAGGCTACCCAAAATCTAAGGGGTTCACATTGTTGGAGTTAGCTGAATGTTGCACATTGCTGGTTTTATATTCTCGTACTTTCTTTATATATGGTTTTCTTCTTTATAACCTTGTTGAAGGATTATAGGGAAGGAATTAGTCACCATACACGTGCCTCGGCTGGCCAGGCTTAGGAGTGTGGCACGGTAGTGTAGTGGCATTCTTATATCCGCTCCGTAATCTTTGGCTGGAAATCAGCATTCATATCTTTGTTGATATCGTAACCTCTACATAATATCCTCGCTAATTGGTGCCGTTAATGAATAATGATTCTTGCCTTCATTAATATTTCCATTATCTCTTCATTTGCCCCTTAATTAACCTGTCGTTTTTATTTTATTTTCGGAGGCTACTCTATATAAGAGTCTTGTCCTTCTTTTTCTTCAGACACTTGAAACTCGTCTTCTCCTCAAATACTAAACACTCATTATTCGTGTGTACATAACGGGGCAGATTCAACTTTAGGCAATGTTCATCCGTGTTCTCAAACTATTCCTCTGTACTACACTAGAGTTATAGTGGCCGTGTATCCATGGAGGTTGGTTGCCAAGAGTCTGTGTGTACATAACAGCGTAAATTCAACTTTTGGCAGTGTTCATTCACGACACGATTCATCATATATGTTATTATGTTTGTTCCTACAAGTTTTAGTTCCTACACACTTAATACTTTTCGGTCTTTTGGTGCCACTGCTTGTTTCCCCCGAATGGTATTTTTTTATACATAGATCGGCTCCGTAATCTTTGGCCGGAAATCAACATTCATATCTTCATTGATTTCGTAACCTTTACATAGTATTTTCGCTGATTTGGTAGCGTTAATGATTCTTGACTTCATTAACATCTTTGTTATCTCTTCATTTGTGCCCTAATTATTTGATCTGCTGTTTCTATTTTCGGAGGCTCCTCTATATAAGAGTATTGCGTGTCATTCTTCTTCTTAAGACACAAAAAAACATCTTCTCCTCAAATATTAAACACTCACTCTGATCTTTTGCGCGTTGTTGATTCGTTCTCTCAAACTGTTCCTCAGTACTACACCAGAGTGACAGTGGTCGTGTATCCCTGGAAGTTGGTTGCCAAATTCGTGCTTACGTACATGGCAAATTCAACTTTATGGCAGTATTCATTCGCGCCACGACTCATTTGATAAGTTATTACGTTTGTTCCTACCAGTTTAAATTCCTAGCTACACACTTTATACTTTTGGTCTTTTGGTGCCATTGCTTGCTCAAAGCCTCCATAGTGCTCCCAGGAGCACCTAAAACTAGGTGCTTCCTCTCATATTCTTTGCACTTTTTATATTTGCACATTTTACATTTGCTCATTTATGTGACAAATGTGCAAAAAATTGTGTTTGGGAGCACATAGTTCTAGGTGATGCTCCCAGGAGTACCTAGGAATTCGTACCAATGGTCTGATCGTGGAAGCAGTAGTTTGATGTTTGTCTTTAACTTCTACACTTGAACTAAAACTTCAAAAGAGGATAGGCCCAAATGTTCCGCATACCTACTAATAGGGGTGCTAGTGAGCCTAGCTGACTCGCAAACTATTTGAGCTCGGCTCAAAATTTTCTAGAGCCGAGCAGAGCAAATTTCGATTATTTTAATTTCCATATTTAAATGAAAAGTAATCCTTTAATTGTGCCCAATACTTGTGAAGAACTCAATAAAGTAGTCTAAACCTATTTATAGAATATATGTAATATAAATTTTCAACTCAAGTTGAGATTTAAGGTAAACTGAACTAGAAAATTTAAGCTCGAAAAAGCTCGAGACTCGGCTCGAGTTCGATTAAAGTGTTACAAGCCGAGCCGAGTAACCTCAGATTTGGTCTTGATCCGGCTCATTAACACCCCTACCTACTAATAACACTAAGAGGTCCTTTCAATTTAAATTAATAATAACAACTAATGGTCGTTGATAATGATTACAATTTTTGTCTCCTAATAACTGATCAGAAAAGAACTCGAACGTCATTTAGCACAATGACAAATCACAAATGGTTTATAATGTGAGCATATATGCCGTTCTCCACTTGTTAATATAGTATTTTGGTACTTTGCATATATCTAAATTTCACCAAAAAAAACTTAAATCAACATTTCATTTGACTATAAAAGGGGTGTTAGACACGAGCAAAATTCATGTCTTGAACTTTTTCTTTTTGTTTGCTCTGCAGGTCACTTCACAAATTCCACTAATGCCTGCTAGTAAAATAGTGGTGGTGCAAATCTTAGAAAAAAAACTATAAATAAATAAAATAAAGTGTGAGTGATCTCGCTAATATGCTGGCCAACACAAAGGTTGTGATTTGTGAATGAATGGATAAAATGAAATGATTGAGTGAATGGCATAAGCCCAGTTTAAAGTTTAAACCATATCTAATAGAGTGTGTCTTTGATGTATTGTAACATGTTATACCATAACTTATTGTGTAACAAAACCTTATACGTATATAATGACACATAATGACATAGACTCCAAAAACATGACATGAACTATACAAATAATGACATGAATTTGATGTCATTTTGTCATTTATTTGATGTCATTTGAGTTTCTTTACAAAAGAAGCGGTGGTTTTTAGGTTGTTACACCATAGGTTATATGGTGTAACAGTTACACCCAAAAATTTATGTATCTAATATGCTCCTTTTTCGAAGAGCGGCCAGAGTACCTACTCTTGGGTATTATACATCTAGTAGCTTTTTAAATTGTACAGTATACAGGATAAAACTACTCATAATGATAATTTTAGTGATAAATTAATATAATATAGAAGAATTCTAACCCTAAATTGTTGTTCTATATTACTAAAAACCCAAATTTATAGTATTGAACAATTCTATAAAGCTACTCACTCTGTATTGTTGTTTTCTATTCATCCACTCACCTAAACTGGTTGGAATTATTATTAGTTTAGGTGATTATGGGTTATGACCTAAAATAGTTGCCCACCCAAACCGTTACTACTTTTATATCACATAATTATTTTGTGGATTTTTGAACAAGGATATTATAATGTGTTAATTGTTAGTGACTTACTGAATTGTGATTTTGTGAAGTGAGTTTTTGAGTTTTTTCATTGTTGTTCAGTTGTTCAATTAGAAACTTACAATGTCCATATATATTGGATGAATTGATTAGTTAATTTCATATAATATGTGTAAATATATTTTTTAAGAATCGTGAAGAAAAAACAAGAAATAAATATCTCAACCTTTTGTTTCTCAAAAGGAAGGGAACACATAATGAAAATCAAGTTGATTTAAATCTAAATCTTCCTCCAACTCAACCAAAGTTGAAAATCAAGAGATGAATTGTTGAACAATAGTTTAGTTACATATCTTGAGGAAGATTTATTTTCGGATGTAAAAGTTGATGCGATTGTAAATCGGTTTTAAAATTAAGAATGTGTCAATTGAAATTTTCTTTTATTAAAATACTTCGAGTTTGTATTTGGATCTTGTAACATTTTGAATTTAATAGTTGCAAATTTTTTTGGGTATTTGATAGTATCGTAAATTTACGCTACCACTCACTTGAAATCCTAGATCCGCCACTGAATATAATTAAATAAGTTTATGATTGACGTTTCAAACTTAAGATTTATGGTAACAATTTTTCCTAAATCATAAGCTCACTTTCATACTGTTAGAATGTAGAATACTCCATAAGGAGGCTTAGTCATAGTATTCACAATATATATCAAGGATACAAAGTAACCTACTTGCCATATTTACGTAGCCTGCCTATGGACAAAATATATTACATATATTTATGCTAATACACCCCCTCAGTTGGAGCAGGAGGAGGACGAATGGTCAAACTGGAACGAAAATCCGTGAACAAGGGTTGAGGGAGACCCTTGGTGAAAATATCCGCAAACTGAGAGGAAGAGGGCACATGTAGAACACGAATGAGCCCCAGAGCTACCTTCTCACGGACAAAATGAATATCCATTTCCACATGCTTTGTACTCTGATGTTGCACGGGATTATGAGACATGTAAACAGCACTAATGTTATCACAATACACAATAGTAGCCTTTTGCAATGGACAATGAAGCTCGAGGAGAAGATTACGGATCGATGTGGTTTCAGCAACAACATTCGCCACACCTCGATATTCGGCCTCTGCACTAGATCGAGATAAGGTGGCTTGTCTCTTAGAAGACCATGAAACAAGATTGTCACCAAGAAAAACACAATAGCCAGAAGTAGAGCAACGAGTATCGGGACAACCACCCCAATCTGCATCAGTATAGGAGACAAGACCAGAAGCAGGAATCGAAGATAAATGCATGCAAAAGTCAAGAGTTCCTTGGAGACACCGAAGGACGCGCTTTAGAGCGTGAAAGTGAGGCTCGCGAGGAGCATGCATAAATAAACATACCTGCTGAATGGCATATGAAATATCCGGGCGAGTGAAAGTAAGATACTGAAGGGCCCAGCCAGTTGACGATAAAGAGAAGGGTCATCAAGAGGCTTTCCACTACTAGCACTAAGCTTAGACATAGTATCAACAGGAGTAGCAGCCGACTTACAAGAAGACATATCGGCATGGGCAAGAACCTCCATAGCATATTTCCGCTGGCAAAAAAACATGCTGTCCTTGGTACGGGAGACAGAGATACCAAGGAAATAGGATAAAGGACAAAGATCCTTCATTGCGAACTCAGAGCTAAGGAGAGCAATAATACGGAGGCGAAGAGCATCAGAAGAGCAAGTGAGGATGATATCATCCACATATAAGGGAAGATAAGCAGTAGCCGAGCCCCGACGATAAATAAACAAAGAAGTGTCACTCCTGCTGTTTGCAAACCCCAAAGAGAGAATGTAAGTCGCAAATCGTTGATACCACGCCCGAGGAGCCTGTTTCAGACCATACAGAGACTTACGCAGAAGGCAAACATGCTTAGGCTTGTCAGTATGAACAAACCCGGGAGGCTGATGCATGTACACAGTCTCCTGAAGAGCACCATGAAGAAAAGCATTCTTCATATCAAGCTGATGAATAGACCAATGGCGGGAAACAGCCAAGCTCAGAACTGTGCGAATAGTAGTAGGTCGCACAACCGGACTAAAAGTGTCACCACAATCCACCCCAACCTCTTGACTCTTACCATTAGCCACTAAACGGGCTTTGTGTCGCTCAAAAGTGCCATCAGATTTCTCTTTATGAGTAAACACCCATAAGCAACGAACAATATTCGCATCAGGAGGACGCGGTACCAAATCCAAGTATGAGTATCAATCATAGCATTATATTCATCGCACATGGCGTTATACCAGTTAGGTTCATCAAGGGCACATAAATGCGATTTAGGAAGAGGAGAAATGTGAGGTGCAGAGGAAGCCACCAGAGCAAGGTTAGCATATTTAGAATTGGCTTTAAAAATATCGGATTGAGAATGAGTCCTCATGGAGTGGACTGGCTGGTTGGACACAAAAGGGAGATAAGGAGAATGGGGGGAATCTGGGCCAAGGGCGGCGTCATTGGGCTGGACAGAAGCGCCAGAATGAGTTGGGCGAACAGACACGGAGTAAGAAGAGGGGGAATGGGCCTGAGAGGAAGGAGGGGGAGTGTGAGTAGGGGTGAGCTGCAGTGGGCCCGTGGCTGGTTGAGCAGACCCACGGTCCATCAGCGGCCCAGTAGGCCCGTCACCCACATCCGCACCAGTTGATAGGGGAGTGAGGCGCATTTGGACATGCGAAATTGACCCAAGAGGAGAAGAGGGAGAAGCGTGATCTACTGGAGGAGGATTTGGGGCTACTGAAGATGGAGAAGTCCAAATGAAAGGAGGAGAAGGATTGGACTCTAAATCAAAATCCAAGAACTCATACTTAGAAGCTTTGGGAATATATTTAGAGGAATTAGGAAAAGTAAATTCGTCGAAAATAACATGTCGCGAAATAATTACTTTATTAGTCTCAAGATTAAGACATCGATATCCTCTATGAGAAGGGGGATAACCAAGAAAAATGCACGGAGTAGAACGAGGACTCAATTTATGTGGAGAAGTAGAAGAAAGATTAGGATAGCAAAGACACCCGAATGTTCGAATATGACCATAGGAAGGGGCTTTGTTAAAAAGAATGTGCATTGGAGTGAGGTTATCAAGAAGACGAGTAGGACGGATAT
This sequence comes from Beta corolliflora, assembly GCA_947648045.1. Taxonomy (NCBI): domain Eukaryota; kingdom Viridiplantae; phylum Streptophyta; class Magnoliopsida; order Caryophyllales; family Amaranthaceae; genus Beta; species Beta corolliflora. The sequence goes on from CANSZD010003970.1 coordinate 58,545, forward strand.
TAAGCAAATATACCGCCATGTGGAGAGACTCAATACAATAAGAAGGAGGAAGAGAAGCATGAAATAACAGAGAACGACAAATATTGTTAATAGTCCTAATCATACGTTCCGCTTTGCCATTTTGAGGAGACGTGTTAGGACAGGAATGTCGCCAAATCATGCCTTGGGTGAGAGAAAACAAAGTGAAAGGATCATTATCATATTCACGATCATTATCACATTGTAAAGCTTTAATAGAAATGCCAAATTGAGTTTTGACATAAGAATGGAAACGCACAAAAGTAGGGAAAACATTTGACTTATTTTTGAGAGGAAAAACCCACAAATAATGAGAATAGTCATCAAGAAAAAGTAAATAATAACGAAATCCAGAATGACTACGAAGTGGATATGTAAATAAATCGGTATGAATAATATCAAAAGGAGCATAAGTTCTAGTTAATGAAACAGAAAAAGGAAGACGTCAATGTTTGCCTAATTGACAACCATGACAAACAGACAAAGATTTCTTATTATTACATCGAATGAAATTATTTTGCTTAAGAAAACTAAGAACTTGATCTCCAGGACAACCCAAACGATTGTGCCACACATCAGAAGAGAAAGCAGCAAAGGCAGAAGGAGGAGAGGATGATGATGTGGATGACACTGGATAGAGATGGCCCACACTATTGCACCTGGTTAAAATTTTCCCCGTCTGTAGGTCCTTCACAGAAAAACCAAAGGGGTCAAATTCAACATAGACACAATTATCAGAAGTGAATTGACGGACTGAGACAAGATTTTTAATAATTTTGGGAGCATAGAGAATATTTTTGAGAGTAAGGGACGGATTAGAAGAAGAAAAACATTTAGTGCCGGAACCCTTAACTGGTATTTTAGATCCATCACCAACCAAAATGTGAGAATTAAAAGTACGCCAATCAACAAGGGATGAAGTAATACCTGTATTATTCATAAGATGAGACGTAGCACCAGTGTCCATATACCAATTAGAGTCCGGAGGTTGAAGAGACAAAGCGTTGAAGAATGTGGGCAATTCAGTGGGCTGAAAACTACCTGGGGCAAGCAAAGCTTGCTAGGCCGTGTGAGAAGAGGTAGGTGCAGGGCCCAAAACTCCTTGCTGTTGTCCCACGTGAGGCCTCCAGGGACCAGGAGCCTGGGAAGGGTATGGACAAGGGGGGTAATACACCTGCTGGGCCCAAGGAGAAGCCCAAGGAGAGAAGAAAACTGGCTGGGCCTGAGAAGTTGAATTCTCACAACCATGTTGTTGCTGGCCAGATTTATTGCCTTTATATTTACCCTTTTGCTTGCCATGGCCATTTTGTTTGCCATAACCAGTACGGTGCCCACCACCACCAGAGGATTGCGACTGCTGCCGGGGGGAAGACTCACCGACGCCGGCAAGGAGCACCGTGTCAGGTGGAGTGACGGGTTTTTCAGCCTTCTCACGACTGACCCGATCAAGCTGGAGCATAGAAATGGCTTTATCAAAAGTAGGAAGAGGAGATGACTGTTGGATTAAAGTAGCTACCATACGATAATCAGAATTTAATTTTCCTACCAATTGTAAAATAAACCGTTCCTCCGAGATAAGATGATCAATGGCGGCAAGTTGAGTAGCAATGGTTTTGAGAACTTGGCAATACTCGGCAAGAGAAGAAAATTGAGACAGATGAATGTTACCAAGTTGATTCTCAAGATGCACCACACGAGTGCCCTTATTGTCTTGAAAAATATTCCGAAGACGTTCCCACGTTTCCATAGCCGTGGACTTGTCATCAAGGATTTTAAGAAGAAGATCGGTGGATATCGTGCCGTACATCCATTGACGCACAATAGCATCCAAATGATCCCATAAAGCATCATCAACATCCGAGGGTCGCTTGATCTTGGGGTCTATATGATCGAGAACATTATAAACCTTTGCCGTATTGCGGAAGAGTGTAGCCCAGGGTGTATATTGAACTTTTTCGACATCAAGAACCAAGGGAATCAATGCCTTTACGTTGGTGATTGTTAAGGCCGGATGATAAGCATGAGGGACAGACGACGGCGGGGGAGTTTCGGCGTTATCGGGCATGATGTAGAAGAAGAAGAAGGAGATGAGATTAGAAGAAGCCTGATACCATGTTAGAATGTAGAATACTCCCTAAGGAGGCTTAGTCATAGTATTCACAATATATATCAAGGATACAAAGTAACCTACTTGCCATATTTACGTAGCCTAACTATGGACAAAATATATTACATATATTTATGCTAATACATACACTCATATGATAAGTTCCAAATAGTGCTTCAATTGCAGGGAATCAATAAGAATCACCCTATAATGATATACGAAAGGAACAACAAGACAAAAAAATTCAAATGGAGGCTTTTTTTTTGGAGAAATAGAGCTCGCGATCTGTATGTATATTGCCATTATAGTAAATATCATACATTTTGTTTTTATAATTTTATCATATTATATTAACCACAAAACTATTATTGCAACAAAAGTACTTCCTCCGTTTCATTTTAAATGCAACAAAAGGGTATTTTTTTGTGAGATATAAAAAATTCCTTTATTGCATTTAAAACGAAACGGAGGAAGTAATGCACTTTTTCACTATTCACACTTTTCACTTTGACTAAAATCTGTGATTCATACATAATGAAAAATATAGTCAAAGTGATCTTGTTAGATTCGTCTCGTGACATACTTTAATAAAATGTAATTTTTATAATTTTTACTTTTATGTAATTATAGATATTTGTGGTCAAAATAATGTAATGTAATTATAGCTATTTGTGGTCAAAATAATTATAGATATTTGTTGCATTTAATTCGGAACGGAGGAAGTATACAACATCCATTGTGATTTTACAATTTTAATTAAAAAAATGGACCAATTGACCCAATAAATTTACTCCCTCCATCCCAAAAAAATCTGAACACTTGTTGGGACACGTAGTTTAAGGTGATAAGTTGTAGTGTGGTTATCAAATGTTATTTTATTTAAAAAGTTGATGTGATAGGAGTTGGTGGTGTATTTTTTATTAGAGGAGAGAGAGGAAGTTGGGTAACTTTTTATTGATAAAAGGAAGAGTGTGGATCAAAGATGTGTAAAAGAAATAATATATTAATAGTGGAACCATGTCAAAAATGGAAGTGTTCAAACTAATTTGGGACAAACATAAAAGGAAAGTGTTCAGACTATTCTGGGACGGTGTGAGTATCAAATAATTTTGAACCCACTAATTTTTTAACAAGGAGCACAAGCCTCCCTCATACATGACTCTAAATATTCCACTTAGAAAGGAGGGGTGGATGAGATTTGAACCCATGACCTTTATATCATGATGGCTTTGATACCATGTCAAATGACCAACTCAACTAAAAGCTTAAGCTGATGGTTAGAGCACCAGGAATAGTTTTATACTCTATCACTAAGCATATATGTCATAATAATTCGTTTTATTATTGTTAGAAAACTATAGTATATTGATATGAAGAACTGAAAAAAAAGCTAAATTTTGTATCTTAACATATCTTATTATATTTTCAATTTAGGATATACATTTCTACACTAAGAGGCTAAATAGATTAGAGGGTGTTTATAGAGCACTCCAAAAAATACATAAATTGATTGGCCCTAAATATGAGCTCAAAAAAGATTTAGATGTCCAATGCAACAATATAGGTATTAAGTACCCCTCAACTGCTATTGTACATCCTAAATCTAAAACTAATAAGATATAATTTGATAGTATGCATTGAGACGAAATGACGATAAATTGGAGTTAAAATTAATCAATGAATAGTGTCATTTCACCCAATGTTTCATTTAAAACAGAACGGAGGAAGTGGATATTTTCACTGTCATTTATAATCTAAAGATTACCATGATTTCAAGATAATAGTACTCTTTTTTTTTTTTTAATCTTTCTCACTATTTATACTTAGATAGAATGTTCTCAATTTTTGTCAATTTATTAGAAAAAATATAGTCGTGTGGAAGCCTTGTTTAATTGCCTCAACTAAGACTTGATTAATATTCAATCGTTATGATTTTTATTAATATATTTTGAAAGATATTTAAGTTCAAAGATGCGACGAGACGCACACAAGAAAGTGAGAATGATAGATAAAAAACAGAGGGAGTATTATTCTTTATGATGATATTAAGGTTTTCCATAATCTCTCTATCTACGTTGAAGTGTGGGTATATTTGTAATCAAATTACAATACAATTTTTTTTTCCCTGAAAATAGTGACATTTTTTTTCCAAATGTTCAATGATATTAATATATGCAACTATTATTTTAAAAGGGGGAAAATTATGCGAGTAACTCTTAACATAAGCATGAAGATGATGAAACAGTCAATCGAGCTCAAATGGACACACAATATTCCATCAATTATGTGAAAATACGAGCTCATAGTACAACTTGCACAAGGTTTGGATTCCATATCATTATTCAACAACTCAATTGACTTATTTATCCTTTTTTCTTTTTTACTTTTTGGATACTTTTGCACCATATATCTAATCTTAAAATTTATCACTCACTTGCGAGGTTCGCCACAAAATAATCTTTTCGTTATAAATTTTTTGTTTTTCTGTTATTCTATCATGAGATTCTTTAAAATGACCTCCTTTTTGCTTGCGGACAGTGAAAGCACCACGAAATAATAGGGTGGGAATATACATATAGATGGGGCCTTTCCTTCTGGAAACTCCCTGCTCTATCCTATTAATTCCTTTGATTTGACTGGCCTAAACCATAATATAATTCAACATACACAGAAAATTCGTTAATAATTTTGCTCATGATTTGACTGGCCTAAACCATAATATAAGTCAACTTACACAGTAAAGCGTTTACTTCCTCCGTTTTATTTTACATGTTACACTTTTCTAAAACGGAATGGTGCAAAATACATGTTACACTTTTTTTTCTTTCCCAAATTGGTAAGTTTTGCCCTGTAAAATGACCAACTTACCCTTACTTACTACAATTAAGAAACACAAAACCCACTTAATCGATCCTATTAAAACAAAACCTAATCTAATCAGACCTAAACTATTCCCACCAAAATATAAACCCCCCAACTACCTTTCATCCAACACATCAGTAGATGAAACCCCCCCAACTACATTTCATTCATTCAACCCCCCACCATTATTGATCTTCAATTCCCAGAACCCTAAATCTACGATATTCATCTCCCCTCCCTTCAAACGTTCCCTTCTCTCTCCTCACCTTCATTTTCTCTCTCCTCACCTCCAATTTCTCTCTCTTGACCTCCATTTTCTCTCTCTTAATTTCATCCGTTTCTCGTGAAGTCGCCTATAGAAACTTCGAATTCTCCCTTCATCGCCTGAATTCCTCACTCACTGTCTTCGAAATCATCTGCAACATCTCAAAGAACCCTAGATCTGCTCTTTGTAGTCCCTAAAAAACCCTAATTTTAAAAGAAAATGTATGTCCCATATCTTCAACCCCTTGTTGATGCACTTTTTGAAACCAACGATGCTGATAAGTCTGATTGCATCAGGGAGTTGATGAAGGCTTTTGAAGCGAACTCCCCTTGGCCCAGAAGACTTTACGACAGTGGAGACGCGAAAAATTTGCTTCGCCCTTATGTCTTGAAGGCTTTGGGTGTTGTGGTTGATGAATTTTACAAAAAGACTTCCTTCCCTGTTCTTCCATTCCACAACCTGGGAGTCCCCCCAAAGAGAAGATCTTGGGCCACCAACCAATTGAAAAGAGGTTGACGCCTAGATCCAGTAAGGTTGAGGTTATGATTGATGTGGAGGAAGGTGGGGAATTGGGTGATGGGAAAAAAGGTAAGGGTGTTTTGAGGTCAACCCATGAGATAGTTTGCGCACTTAGGGCTCCTGAATTTTATTGTTTCTCGAAGAAAGGTAAGGTTAAAGAGGTGAAAGGGAATGAGAAAGAAGTCAGGGGGCCTAAGAAAGAGGTGAAGGTGGCTGAGGATAAGGTGCATGGGAAGGGGAAATAGGTTAAGGGGAATTGTGATTGTTTGGGATGTACTGCTACTGCATTCAATGTGTATGATGATGAGGGGAACACATATGCAATGTATGTTGAGAGTGATGGGGGTTTCAAAGTTTTTGATGTGGTTGAAGACATTGTGGGTTCATCTGAGGCTGAAGATGATGAGCTTGATGTCCCTATGAGCCCCTGTACTAGCTCAGAACTGGACCCAGATTCGCATTGCTTCCTACTACGGCGTAAAGCAAAAAAAATATGAGTCCCTGAGGTTCTATCATCCTAACCCAGTTTAATTTCCTTTTACTTTTAATGTGTATGTTTGTGCCTTTGCATATCAGTCCCCTTTAATGATGTGGTTGCCTAATTGGTATGGTTGCTTTAATTGGATTGGTTGCCTCATTGGTTTTGGTTGCCGCATTGGTTTGGTTGCCTATTCTGTTTTATTTGTTGTGGTTGCCTCATTGGTTTTGGTTGCCAATTATGGTTATATTTGTTGTGGTTGCCTCATTGGTTTTGGTTGCCTATTGTGGTTGTATTTGCTGTGGTTGCCTCATTGGTTTTGGTTGCCTATTGTGGTTATATTTGCTGTGGTTGCCTTTTTGGTTTTGGTTGCCTATTCTGGTTTTATTTGGATTGGAGGTTGGATTTGGATTGGAGGTTGTTTTTAATTGGTTTGGTGTTGATTTGGTTTGGAGGTTGGGTGATGAATTGGATTGGTTTCTTTGGTTTGATAAATGGCTAATGATGTCAATATGGCTTAATGAAACCTAAATGTGTGGCCTGGTTTCTTTGAGTTATTTGAGTCCCTCTCTCGCTAAGTTAATTCGATCCCTTGTATGAGTTACTTGAGTCCCTTTTTTTTATGATGTTCACATATAATCCAGATGATGAAGAGACTCATGCTTGTGGCTTGAGGAGCAATAGATGATTTGCTCCTTATTGGTGTAAAACCAATAAGTTGAGGATTTAAATCATCCATTACTTCCTCAATGAGCTATGCAATTATTCCTGATGGATTTAAATAAACACAACTCCCATCAACTTGTTGACATGCAAAAATTGAACATAAAGATAAATTCTTTTCAACCATAATTGTTGCAGCAGTGCTTATACAAACCAATACTTGACCATAACTCATTACACATCAAAAACAAAACATAAAAGCTAGGCCCAAAAACTTTCTGGTTTGATTAAAAGTGTTGCTTCATCTTCTCCATAAGCTAAACCAAAAGTGTTCAAATTTCTATACCTGTGTATATGTCTTCTTATATACTTCTTATATACCAAAAAGTTGCCCCTGTTTCTTCTCCTTCATACACAGCAAAAACTTGTGCAAAAAAGTAACTTCATCTTCTCCAATTCTAGGCTTAGTGGTGCATCTAGGTAGTCAAAAGCTTCACCTACATTAATAAACCTTTCATTTAGATAAGCAACTGCCTCATCTATAACTGATTGCTCAACTTCCACATTGTCTAGAACTCTAGAAGTAATCCCTGTCTCTCTAGCTTTCTTTTGCCATGGTGTGGGTTCTTGTAATTATTCCCTCCTTTGCATTTAAGTATCTCTACCATGACATATTTCAATTGCAACCAAGTGTACTTCAATACTTCAGGGTCAAAGAAATCATAACAGTCCTGCACTTTTAAAATTAAATCATCTAGATTCTTAGGAAAAGACTGATATTGTAGTGTTTGAATTGCTCTGAAAAATCCTAAGTCTAGGACATTTAAGTCAGGAGACGTAGGTGGTTGATTGATTAGTTGAATATTGAAGCCATTCTGAGTTATTGCTTCCCTAAATGCTGGGTCATCTGCATGAATGTGAGGTCTTGCATTGTCTTGCTGTATGTAAATATCACTAGTACAGAATACTTGATTTGCGTCGAATGTCAGACCCTCATTTGCGTCGGACATGGGTGCGACGCGAGAGGCCTCGACGCAGATAGCCGAGACACAATCTGCATCGGATGGAAATTCGACGCAATTGAAGTACCATTTGCGTCGGATGGGAGCTTGTGTCCGACGCACATGAACACCTCCTGCCAGGCATTGAAAAGAGTGATTTGCGTCGGATCCATGTCCCCATCCGACGCAAATGGCTTGAACATTATAAAAAAATCAATGATTTGCGTCGGATTCCATCCCCCATTCGACGCAAATTGGTTGAATATTATTTAAAAAAATAATTTTCAACAATTCAAGAAAGACAATCAGATTTAGTCCAACCAAATAATCTTAAAAAAATAATCAGAACTAAAAAAATACAAATCCGTATTTCACCACACTAAAAAAACACAAATCCATATTTCACCACACTAAAAAATACAAATCTGTATTTCAGCACAAAAAAATACAACACAATCAGAAAATGTTGCCCAAACCACCAATAGCATGCCGGAAACCGCCGGGAAAGGTCGCGCATATCTGCAAAATTTTAAAAATAAAGTAGGAGAAGATGTTGAAATCAGAAACATTTGAACTCATGATTCGCAACAAATATACTAAGATCTACAATCAAATTATTAATTCGTAATTTAATAAACTTCACAAAAAACAAAAATCATTTCAAGATCTAACCCACAACAAAACAACAAACAATTCAATAAGAAACACCACCAAAATTATGACTCTAGCAGTAGAATTAAATCTTCTTCTTTTTTACTTGGGAAAAAAGTTGCAGTTAAAAGACTTTCTACGAGGCATTTCGTCGAACAACTAAGATGCATTAGCAATAAAAGACCCCAAAAGGGACCAATTATAAAAATGACAGATGACCCACCTCAAAACTCAAAAAAAGTGGTCAGAGGTGCAATTTTAGCAACGATTGTAAACGGAATAGTAAGGAGAAAATCAAATTCTCAGTAAAAAATATAAGAGGAACAAAATTAATGGAAATCATTTAAATTGATGAACAATTATAATAATATAGGGTAAAGCAAAGAAAAAGGAGAGAGAATGAACCTGTAATTATAAATTAGAGCTATTTATACTAAAGATGAAAGCTTCAGAATGATGATAATAAGATTTGATGTTGTTTCTTCAAATTGTCGCTTTTTTTCTGCTAAGTTGCGAGCTCAACCGCATACAGAGAGACAAGAGAGCTCAGCTGCCTCGCTGGTGCTGGTGTCGGTGTGGTGGCGCCGAAAATTGTGCTCCCTTTTCTAAAACAACTACGAACGAGATAGGAATTGGGAGATGGTAGTTGATTTATCGGTGAGATAGGAAGATCTGAGGACTTAAGCGTGAAATCAAATGATTCGATATGTGCGAAGGGGAAGAAGGGGATGGAGAGATTGAAGATTGAAGATTTGAAGAAGCGGATGGAGGGATTGAAGATTTGAAGGAGGGGACGGAGAGTTGAGTGGCGGTATGAGGGGCTAAATGTGAGAGAGTTTTAGGGTTAGAGAGAGAGAGAAAGTGTGAGGAAACTAAGGTGTAACTCGAAAATAAAAGGGGAATAGGAGATGTGCGTCGGATGGGCCTCCTGATCCGATGCAAATATCCTAAGCCCAATAATTTGCATCACACATTAAAGATGTCCGACGCACATTGTTCCCCTTTCGAGTCACTTGCGTCGAACTAAGACCAAAGATCCGACGCACATGATTCTCCTATTCATTTGCTTTAATTATTTGCGTCGGTTGTACCTAAAATTCGACGCACATGAACCATGATTTGCGTCGCATTCATGCCGTATCCGACGCAAATGACATTTCTGCGTCGGATCTCCAGTTGTACGACGCAAATAAGGAGACGCAAATCAACGTTTTTCTACTAGTGTATCCTTTGACACACCCTCTGGCCAATTCCTCATTATGGAAGGGATGATAGTGTTGATTATCATGTCCCTCATAACTGATAAGTTAACACTTTCAATTGCCTTTGTAATTCAAGTTCCTGCCCTTCTATTTTTAGTTGAATGCTTGGCCCTCCCATACTCAACAAAAGGATAGATACCAAATTTTCCATCATGTATCATATTCCCTTCACTGTCCTTAATAGGTCTAGATGTTGCACACATGAACATAGCTTGAATCTTATACCTTTTAGATTGACAACAACTATAAGGGTCATCTTCAAAGCAGGAGCAAGTAGAATCTCCTCATGTCTCGGACTCAAATAAAACCACTTTTCATTTATGTGAAAAACATTATGCATGTCAACAAATTTTGGTGGTTGTGTTCTTGTTCTTTGGTAATATGTCTTCGCAACACCCACTTCATTCTTTGAAGCTTGTGATCATCTGTTAGTTTTGGGTGAGTGCTGCTTGTGTGACTTATGAGCTTCTCCTGTTTCAGCAGTCTATACACAGTGGATGAGGGGACTTTAAGATAACCAGCAAATGCCCTAATTGAAGTCCTTAGATGAAGTGGGACTGACTGAAGCCATTTTTCATCATAAACTCTTAGTTTCCTACCACATCTGCCTATTTTTTTGCTTCTAACATCTATGGCATGCCCATTTGCTCTCTGTTTTTTTTGCATCTTTCCATATTCTATCTAATGTCATCCTATGTATGCCATACTTTCTTGCTAATTGTCTTTTTAAACCCCATGCAAGTTTACCTTTTGTTTCTAAGGTAAGAAATTCATCAACCAACATTCTCCTTTTTTCTAAACTTAACATTGGTTTTTTTCTTGTTGAACTTACATTGTTTTCTGTTTGTGTTTGTGGATGTACATTCTCCTATTGCTATTGTTGTTCTTTGTTGTTGTGCTTCTTGCTCGCTTTTCGTGCCTCCCTCATCATCATCCGTGTACTTGTCATCATCCTTGTCATAATGCTCTCCCATTTCATGCAAAGAAGCAAGTCATCCTCCATGCCTTCAATTTGTAGCAACTCTTGAAGGCAAAAGAACCCCCGCATCTCCCATACCCCATTTTGGTAGATTGAAAGAGAAGATGAAGACTGAAGTTTTGAAGGTTTTTGTGGGAATCTGTAATTTTTTGGATGATTAATTTAAACATTAATGTGCAGTGTGTGCAGTGAACAACTAGCTTAACTTAATTAGCTTGTAATGATACTAAACTATGCTAGGTGATGACATTTTCTCTCTCTTCATTTTGTGAAAAAATCCTCATTTAATGTTGGGGGTTTATATAGAAGAGAGAGTTTGTAGGGATGTTAGAAGACAGTCTTCAACTGATTTGAAGAAGGCAAAATTTTGAATTTTATGAGAATTTTGGAGGCAATTGAACTTGGTGCCAAAAAAATTGGCTTTGTTCGATTCCCCCCCCACTTGGGCGTGCAAAAATAAGGAGGGAAATTGGGGTGTGGTCCCTCTTTTCTCTCTCTCCTCCCTTCCCTTTAACCCCCAAGTGCAATGGTCCCCACTAGTTTAATCCCCTACCCTTACTTTTACTTAGGTGCCGTTTCTTCAACTTATGTTATCTTATCTTATCTTATCTTATCTTATCATATCTTATTTTATTCTGAAATGAGTGAAGATAAGTTGAACATAACATCTTATCTTATCTTATCTTATCTTATCTTATCTTATCTGATCTTATCTTATCTTATCTGATCTTATCTGATCTTATAAAATCTTATATAAGTTAAAATAAGTTGAACAGAACGGACCCTTAATCCCCAATTAAATTTTTACCTAGGTAACCGCAATTTTCAAAAGTGTAACATGTAAAAAAACGGAGGAAGTATAATTTTTCTCATGTATTAGTCCAAAAATTATTATAGCAGCTAGGGTTGCATGACCGCATACGGATCCCACGAATAATATGGATGAAAGTCATTGTTATGTACGTCCAATCTTTTGGGTCAATACATCGGGCTTTAGGGAAAGTATCCAGGGAGCAAGTTCGCTATGAGCATGACGATCTTGCAACCATCTGTCGTTAGAATTGTATTTTGTTTTTTGTTCTTCAATTCGATCTGTACGCTTTTCCGATGTAAAAAAAAAAACATCCGTCGCAATAATTGGTTAGCGTTTGGTTTGTGAATAGGAAAAAGATCTCCTGTTCCACTTAAAGGTATCATTATTCGTATAATCGTATAACTTAATCATATTAGTTGATATTAATTATTATTTGCTTCCTTGTTTGTTTGCTTGCCCTTAGGATGAGCTTTAGTTTGTAAATGGTTTTTTTGGTTAATATACTTATCAATTACTTAGAAAAAAAAATCATTATTTGCTTTATTTCTTTTTTAAAAATAAAAAAGTTTTTTTCTTTAAATTTGATGATGTGGACAGTGGAGCTATAATATTGAGTAGGCCATATTATAGTACAAGAAAGTGGGACAAATTATTTGGTCTAACAAATATATAAGGTTGGAAATCGATTGGGTAATAATCTCATGCTTGTTTGTTAAGTGAGAGGTTTTCGTGTTGTGCATTTTTACTACCCGTATCCTCATCGCATATATGATGTTGTCTTGTACTGTTGTTCATTAGTTTCTTTTAATAGACCTCTCTAACTATTATAAGTTATACTCGTATAATAATTTACTTATGCTATTATATATTGTTAATTAGCTTTGCACACCAAAAAACAAAAATGTTGTTAATTAGCTTCTTTCAGCAAATGACCTTAGCGGCTTGCTTCCTTTTCTTTTTTCATCTCCTTTTAAGGCAAGTAATACAAGGGGGAGAGCGAAGAGATTAAAGGGAGGCAGAGGCAGAAGAAGAAGAAAGAAGAGAGAAAAATATTGAGAAAGATATAGTGAGAAATATATTGTTAATATCCATGGCAATGATTGCCATTTCTAAATACCTGTTTTTTCTTCATAATTATTCATTATTAATGTCATACATTGAGGTGATATTAATATGGTTATTTGTATTGCTAAATTTAATTTGAATATGGCTTTAGGTCTATCTAAGAACGAGGAAGAGAGTTTGACAATATACTGAAGTTCAAATGAGGCTCCATTCTAATTTCTTAAACCATGATTAATTAGCACTAGGAAAAATAGCTCCTATGGTTTGTAAGGTGGCTATATTTTTTTCTCTATTCAATGCAGGACAACTCTTATGTCTACACAACAAACAAGGGGTTCAAATATATATATAAGAATAAAATATAACAAATTTAAAAATAAACATGTCTAGTGAACAAAATAGTTTTCTTATTTTGAACACAAAACTTTTCTTACAAAATGGTATACAAAATGGTTACCATATTACTATCTTGCTAGGCTGCTAGCAACAGATCGCATAATAATCATGCCGTGCAAATGATGGAGCATATATTGCAACTGTGGAATGGCATCACTGGTTAGTTATAACTGTTGTATGATAAGATGCCTAGCAAATAGCAACACTCTGATGAAGTATCCTGTTCAGAAGTAAACGATAGGGTATACTTATTCCTAAGGTTCAAATCAAAAGAAACATGTAGGTGTGCTTTTAGGTTTCGTCTTCATTGACCAAAATTCCATCGAAAATAAAAGAAACGACAGCAGACAATAACTTACCTTCTCAATGTCCCTTGTATACAAAAGATAAAAGCTACTAAAATTGATTTTGCTCCTAAAATTTTCTTCTAAATATATCAAAACTTAATAAATAGTTGCATCTATCTATACCAATATATTAAAAGGCGTGCCTATATAAGGAACTGTGCCACGTGACACTCTCCCTAAGGGCCTTTTACTCCATGTATTCCACAATAATAAAAAAATTTAGAAATTGCATAGTATAAGGTTTGATGTCGAGGCGCCAAGAACATATACTAAAGCCTTAACCACTAGACCAAATAACATTTAGTATCATCATCTTAAAGTATAATATTAATAATGAAAATTTTCCTTATCCGGGGCGTAGCCCGGACCTAATAACTAGTTAAAATTCTAAATAGAGATCACGGATTCCTGATTAATCAACTATTATAATTTAAAATTAATTTTTTTATCAATACCAATTATTGAAAATACTTACATTGGAAATTAGACTTTAACTTACTCAAATATACATCAAATTAATGCTTTCACCAATAATTAGCTTTTTCCATAATAATAAAAAAATTATGATTTAGTTAAAACTACTTTTTACCTCAAATTATTCCATACTTTTCCTACTTCTCGTTCAAGTCCGTTTCTAAAAGATTTTTCTACTTTTACTTTACTTTTTATTTCTTAAATTTGTTACCTTTTCACACTACCTTACTCCACTTGTTAGATCCACATAATTTTACACTATCTGACAACCACATCTCTTTGCTATTTAAGTAAACAAAAAGGACACATACTCACACTCTATCTCCTATTCGCTTTGATATGTGTCGCTACATAAATAGGGAGATATAAGATATAACGGAGGAATATAACATTAGTACAATAGTTAATGACTTTGGACCATATAGTTATTAATTGGAATAATCATATCTTTCTCGGATCTCGAAAATGTTGCATCCGCTACTATTTGTAGGTTGTTTTTGTCCTTTTCAATCTGTTTTTTGCTGCCTCAAAATTGTCTTTATTCATTGAAGTTTCTTCAATATATACAAATAAAAACACTGGAAAATGGATGGAACATCCACTTACCAAACCTACACAACCTACAAATCTAATCAAGGGCCCCTAGATATTATGATCCATGTCAGAAATACACCAACCAAATAAAAAGGCAAAATTGGGTCCATTAGTCATTAAAAACTCCACATTTGATGTTTTCTTTAGTGCATTAAATCTCTCTATAAATAACCACACTTGGTTCATCTTCTCCTCATGCAAATCATCCTTTGTTAGTCAAAGTGTCGTTTACTAGTAGAGTACTTAGTGCTAACTTATGGATTTAGCAAAGAGAGCATTATTTGTGGTCCTAATAAGTTTGGTTCTTATTGTCATACTACTATACATAGCGCCTGTTGAATGTTCTAGGCATAGAATAAATCCTTTCAATGTTAACAAGGAAGAAAATTCCTTGGAAAACAACCATCATGTGACTAATCTCCCCGGCCAACCGGCGGTCGATTTTCAGCACTATGCCGGATATGTGCCGGTGAACGAAAAAAATGGAAGGTTTATGTTTTATTGGTTCTATGAGGCCTCTTCACAACCTGATGAAAAGCCACTAGTTTTGTGGCTTAATGGTGGTAAGCAGACATATATACAAATGTGTCTTTCTTTAATTTGTTTTCTTTTTTCACCAACTTTTTTTATAGTTCTTTTGACTTATCAATTGTGTAAGTAGCGTACGAAAATGTGTCAAGTTTGATACTCTAGGGTGTGGTAAGGTAATATTACTCCTTAACTTATTGTTGTCTTAAGATTTAATTTTGTATTTTCATAGTTATGCATATGGGTGTTGTTCTGATATGAAACAGGTGGCGGTCTTAAAGTAAGTCCGCCAAGAGTGGAGTGGTCGACCGCTAGTGAATAGCTGCAAGGAAGCAAACTTAAACTATCCTCGGGGGATGCGAGGAAATCCCCTCCAACGATAAATCAAGTCAGAGATTTGTCCATGAAGGATTTAGAGAGAGAAAGTAGAGAGAGAATAAGTGGCCAAATGGGTGTGATATCATGTTATATGCAAAATTCTCATATACAAATACAACACTAAAATATGTACCACTACTAAGAAGCCAATATCAAGATGATGATGAAAATTCCATTGAATTTCCAATTAATAATCCTAGTGTAGAACAAGGATGTGGCCGGCCATCATATAATAATTATAAATATATATGGCAGCAATATGCTGCTAAGATGGCAAGCATGTCTGCATAATCAAGGACTTTTTTGAAGGAAAAGGTTCTTAATTGAGGACTTTTAGTTAATAATTACACATAATAAATAAGGCTTCTAGGTTTATTGGAAGAATCTGATGACCTATGCACCTCAGCACACAGACAAAATATATGAAGAGGTAGCAAAAGAGCAAGAATATATTCTAACTAAAAGAAAAAGAACTTTTTTGTTGCCTTGTGTTTGGACAGTCCCACAAACCCATTAACTAAGTAATTGTGTATTAAGTACTATACATTTAAACTTATTTTTTTCCCACTTTTTCTTTGGTCTCAGGTCCAGGATGTTCTTCTGTTGGTTATGGAGCAACACAAGAGATTGGTCCTTTCCTTGTGGACACTAATGGTCTTGGCCTTAAAATAAATCCTTTTGCGTGGAATAAAGGTCAGTGGTTAGACTTCAATAAAAAGGATTTTGTGTTTGATGCCAACAAAAATTTTAATAACTTGTCTAGGATGAGCACAGATAATACTTGCAAAGCTATAAGAATAATTTACTTCTTCTCGGTTCCTTCTTCTCCTTCTTCCATAATTAACCCGAGCTCGGAGAAGGAAGAGATAAGAGGGTCCCATGGAGAATGTGGTCAGAAATCCATAATAGAGTCTTTTTGCCGTCAAACTATAAGAAAATTGAGGGAAATGTTATTCTTCACTAATATAGGTCCATTAATATAATCTTTATTTAGTTGTTATTAGTGTGTGTCTATGGGTATTATGGATGAAATTGATGTATTTGAACATGTTCTTTTTATGTTATCTTTATAGACTAACATGTGTAGGATAAATTATATGGTTGCATTTGTGGTTTGAGTAAGAAAAAGGTGGGCAGAGAGAGCGAGTGATGCATGTGGGATGAGAAGAGTAATAAGGTTAGAAGAGAAGTTTGTCAAATTAAGAATAAAGTGGGGTAAAACAAAATAGAACACCTAGAAATAAAGAATAAAATCCTTCTTATTAAAAAATAATATGGCGAGGGAAAATAAACTTAAAAGCAAAACTATGGGTATAACAAAAATCAATCTCAAAAAACAAAAAATAGGTAGACCAAAAAAGGCAATATTACTTATTAGCTAGCTTATTATTGTCAAATTCTTCATTTTAACTTAATTATTCATACAAATTTGCAGTCGCCAACATGTTGTTCCTAGAATCTCCAGTTGGAGTTGGCTTTTCCTATACGCAGACTAGTAGTGATTATGATAATATTGGGGATGACTTTACTGGTATGACTGTCTCTAATCTCTATATTAAACTCTTGTAAGAATATGCCTTGAATTGGTTAGAATCGGGCTATCTTCAATAGCGCGACTCGCGGTCATGGGTCTCAGCTCGCGCTCAAATGCCGAGAGCTGACCGCGACTCGCGGCCAGTTCCGCGACTCGCGCCTTTAGCCGCGACTCGCGGTCAGGGCCGCGACTCGCGCCTGGCGCGGGGCTGGTGACACGCGTTAGGCGATTCCGAATTTAAGTTTAGCCGAGTTAAATGCCTATTTAACCTAATTTCGTTTATTCGACGGGATTAGTTCATAACACATCTCATGTCTGTTTTTCCTCTAAGATCAATAAATCGCCTTCTCTCGTCCGTGGACGTAGCCAAAAATCCATTGGTGAACCACGTTAAATCTGTGCGTGATTATTCTCAATTTTGCATTCAATATTTGTTCTTTCTCACATCTGTCATAACAAATTGGTATCAAGAGCTTTGTGTTCGATCCGGGTGAGAAAGATGTCTGGGATGAATGTGAAAATTGATAAATTCACTGGGAGAAATAGTTTTAGTCTGTGGCAGATCAAGATGCGGGCTTTACTGAAGCAACAAGGGTTGTGGGCACCGTTGGCAAAGAAGTCAACGGATTCGATCACTGCGATGACCGTTCCGGAGGAGAAGGCGCATTCAACGATTATGTTGTGTCTTTTCGACGACATAATTACCGAAGTCGCGGAGCAGAAACTAGCTCGTTTGGTCCGTGGTTGAAGTTGGAGAGTTTGTATATGACAAAATCCCTAACCAACAAGTTGCTTTTGAAGCAACGTCGTTCACTGCGTATGCGGGAAGGTATGTCTCCGAGGGATCATCTAGATAAACCGAATACTATCTTACTAGATCTTCGTAATATTGATGTTAAAGTAGATGATGAGGATCTTTTAATTTAATTAGTAGTATCTTTGCCTTCGTCGTATGAGAATTTTGTGGATTCTTTTATTGTTGGGAAAGATAGTCTGTCTTTAGAAGAAGTAAGATCCGCACTTCATACTAGGGAGATTCGTCATAAGGCGTCCGGTACAGTACGGTCGATCGAGTGCGGGATTAGTAGCCGGTGGTAATGGACGGGGAATTCGGGAGAAAATCCGAGAAACCGTCTTCTAGGGGTCCTAAATCTAGTGATGTCTGTAATTACCGTAAGGAAACGGGGCATTGGAAAAGGGAATGTCCTAAAAAGAAAAATAAATCGGGTCCGATGAATTGCGTGCAGTTCTGCTGGCATTTGCAGCGAAAATTTCGGTTCGATGATGATATTGCTTTAGTTGCTAATGAACAAACACATTGCGGTGATGTGTGGGTTTTAGATTCGGAGCGTCTTGTCATATGTGTTCGCGCAGGGAGTGGTTTATGAACTATAAGCGGGTTGATGGAAGTGTTACTATGGCCAACGGTGAGGTCGCAAGACCGGTTGGTATAGGGTCCATCGAATTAGGACATGTGATGGCAAAGTCTGTACTTTGAATGATGTTAGGCATGTTCCACAGGTCACAAAGAATCTGATTTCACTTAGTCTGTTAGACAAGAAAGGGTTCAGTTTCAAAGGTGAAGGTGGAGGGTTGTATGTCTATAGGGGTTCAAAGATAGTCCTGAAAGGGGTTAAACGGGAGACATTGTATGTGTTGCAAGGGTCTACGTTATCTGAGTCTGGAGTTGTTACATTGGCTGTTTGTGGTAGTGTTGAGAAACAGGTGGAGCACAGAGGCACTCTAGGTTGGAGTGGTGGTTCACGTCAGGGAGAAATCTGTCAACACTCACAATCTGAATCTGAAATTCCGTGTTCTTCGTCGTCAAAATCGGGTCAGTCAAATTTGGCTCTTGGTCGGCATGTAAGTTTTGGGAACTCTTCCCAAAGGGACGGTTGTGAAGACATGGTGGGTTTTGCACTGTATGTCGGAGAGGTGAATATTTTTGGGCCGTCCAAGGAAGGTGTTACTTGTGCTAGGAAGGAGTATAAGCAACAAATCTGTTCGAATCAGGTTCCACAGGGTAAGTTTCAAGGATGCTTGGACTTACAAGCTGATTGTGATTGTTAGTTGCCCACTGGGGGCAAGTCTGGGGCCTTAGGGGCTAATCTGGTCTGGGGTCCTGAGGGGCTAGTCTGGTGTCCTTCAAGAACAAATCTGGTTCTGGTTGTTCTTCAGGAACAAATGTGTTTTTGGATGTCTTTCGGGGCAAATCTGGTTGCAGGGAGAATCTGTGCATTGTGTTCAGTGCATCTGTTATCTGGTTATCTGGTTCTTTGAAAGAGGATTCAAGTCAAGGTGGAGATTTGTAAGAATATGCCTTGAATTGGTTAGAATCGGGCTATCTTCAATAGCGCGACTCGCGGTCATGGGTCTCAGCTCGCGCTCAAATGCCGAGAGCTGACCGCGACTCGCGGCCAGTTCCGCGACTCGCGCCTTTAGCCGCGACTCGCGGTCAGGGCCGCGACTCGCGCCTGGCGCGGGGCTGGTGACACGCGTTAGGCGATTCCGAATTTAAGTTTAGCCGAGTTAAATGCCTATTTAAACTAATTTCGTTTATTCGACGGGATTAGTTCATAACACATCTGTAATCTGTTTTTCCTCTAAGATCAATAAATCAGTTCTCTCTCTGTCCGTGGACGTAGCCAAAAATCCATTGGTGAACCACGTTAAATCTGTCCGTGATTATTCTCAATTTTGCATTCAATATTTGTTCTTTCTCACATCTGTCATAACAACTCTAATAATCATGGTTCTAGATTAATAATTATCCATTGAAAAAATGATTTATCTTGCTCCTTAATAAAACGTGTATCTTTTAATGTGTTTTCTTGATCAGCAAATGATGCTTATGAGTTTCTCCAAAAGTGGTTCCTCAAGTTTCCAACGTATAGAAACCGTACATTTTACATTGCAGGGGAGAGTTATGCAGGTATTCATACTTGATTTTCCATCTTATTAATGACCATGGTTATGTTATATAGTACTAAAATTTATACTTCCTCCGTTCTGTTTTAAATGAAACATTGGGTGAAATGACACTATTCATTGATCAATTTTGCCTCCAATTTATCGCCATTATATAAAGAAAAACATAGTCAAGTGGGATCTTGTTAGATTCGTCTCGATGCATACTATCAAATTATAACTTTTTTATATTTTTTACGTGTGCACAACTAAAGATATTAATGATTAAAGAAGCGCTGGGTTGCGTGAAAAAGCAAACGTTTCATTTAAAACAGAACGGAGGAAGTATAAAGTCTCCCTCGTCCTCCAATAATAGATCATTTTTCGATTTTCGTTCCTCCTAATATAATAGGGAACTTTTCAAATAAATTATAATTCAAACATTCCCATATTACAACACCTACTAATTAATTTCAACTCAAAATAATAAATAAATCTAAGACTATCTTGACATAATTGAGATGTAAAAATTTAAATGAAGAATAATTATGATATTTCGAACCTGATATATGTTCTTATTATGAGACCATATATGTTTACATGTCGATTGTGTTGGGCAGGAAAATACGTTCCAGAATTGGCTGAGCTCATCCATGACAAAAACAAGGATCCTTCTCTTTACATTGACCTAAAGGGCATCTTGGTATATTTACCAGCTTACCACATTTATTACAAGTCATAAAAATTATAACAGCATGCAAACACATATGTAAGTATATAAAACGTGTGCAGATGGGTAATCCTGAAACATCAGATGCTGATGACTGGAGAGGGTTGGTGGACTATGCTTGGAGCCACGCAGTTGTCTCCGATGAAACTCACAAGATCATCGGAGACACTTGCGATTTCGACAGCGAAAACACTTGGAGCAACCTCGAGTGTACTCAAGGTGTGGATGAAGTCCTTAAACAGTATAAGGAGATCGACATTTACAGCTTGTATACTTCACTTTGTATTGTCAATTCCACCAATCATACCTCTGGATCCATGGAAGTCATGTTTAAAGCCAGCTCCAAAATGGTGAGACTCAAACCAATATTTGCCATATACTTGCAAGTTGCATGAATAAACATTTCTCATGTGATCGGTTCTCGAGCAAATAGATCTTGTCTACTCATTTTTGCACAATCCGCAATGCACATCTTTGACGGTTAATGTCTTAAATAGGTATTAGTAAAGATTATGAAAAGTTGATATTCTTATACTACACATTAGGCACGAATCTAATAAGATCTCACATGAATATGTTTTTTTTTAACTTTTTTCCTTACATAATAATCACTATTTATGGTCAAAGTTGTCTTAAAATTTTGACTAGAATATTCCAAGTGGGAAAGATAAAAAAATACAGAATGTGTACAAAATATTTTCTATTTAAAATTATTAATATATGGGTAATTTTATACTTATTTTGCTTAACTTCAAATGCTATTGTTGTAATAAGTAATAACTAATACGTTGTCCTACCTATAACACTCATGTGAGACGATCTCACTATAAGAGACTAGTTGTCTCAAAATGATCTTGTTACCTAAAATGAGAAGAAAATGATCTCGTGCTAAAAGCTAATACAAAGGTTACTTTTCTACATTTTCAAACCAAAATAAGAGGCATAAGCTCACTATCTAACGTAATCCTCCTTCGTTCGTTCTCCGTGAATAAATCATAGATGCCGAGGATCATGGGTGGTTATGACCCTTGCTTGGATGATTATGCAAGAGCTTACTATAATAGACCAGATGTTCAAAAAGCTCTTCATGTTAGTGATGGTGTTCAGCTGAAGAATTGGAGCATATGCAAGTAATTATTTAACATATATATTATAAGTTATACTAGTGCAACATTTTTATGTTTTTGAAAAAGGGTATATATATATATATCTTGACATTGTTATTAATGTTTGGTGCAGCTTAACAATATTTAGTAACTGGGCAGATTCAAAGCCATCTGTACTTCCTATTTACAAGAAGTTAATTGGTGCTGGACTTAGAATATGGGTGTACAGGTACTTTCGTACATGTTCTGTTGTACTCCATTTTATTCATTGTAAATACATGATCATTACGTAAACCTAATGTTTTGTTGCTTGTAGATATATTTTACTTTTTTTTTTGTTATAATAGTGGGGATACAGATGGAAGAGTTCCTGTATTGTCTACAAGATACAGTCTGAATGCTCTTGGTTTACCCATTACTAAACCTTGGAGGCCATGGTACCATGAGAAACAGGTATACCCTCTGTTTTCTCCTTTGTTCATCTTGATATTTTTTGTCCGTAAATTAATTTGGTTCTTGGTACTGTATAATTTTGGTAATAATTCTCCTCTTTTCCCCCCCAAATTTACCCCATTCAGACCCTACCCAAAACCTCTCCACGTAGACACGACGAACTTCTCATCCGCAAGGATATTTTAGGTTGGCCTCCGGATTAAGGAGGGTAACTTAAGGTTTTTTTCTCCCCATAAAAAAAAAGTAGACACGACAACTTACAATAAAATAGAAGTGTGATAGAATATATATTTTATATTCTATAAAAGTATATAAAATTGAACAGAGACGAGTCAACCTAATTTGCATTGGCACATGTGTTAAGTCAGACTTTGAAGAAAAATAAGGCATAAAATATTTTTTTTGCATAAAATAGTCAATTTATAAACCATTAATCCAAAACTTCAGGCTAATAGTGGACGACAAAGGAAGAATTTACGTCTTACTTCCCTTGAAACAAAATGTGCACTTAAATTGTTATTTTTCGTGGTTATGTAACACTTATATTCTGATTAATATTATATGACCTTTTTACAAGTTGTTGCTTTCACCAATAAAAGAGTTTGACTTGGACGTTTTTCAGGTGAGTGGGTGGTATCAAGAATATGAGGGCGTTACGTTTGCTACATTCAGAGGAGCTGGCCATGCTGTGCCTATATTCAAACCCAGTAGCTCGCTTTCCATGTTTACCTATTTCCTTCAATCAGAATCCCTTCCATCAGCCCGTTAAAGTTTGTGGTAGAAATAAAGATACTGCCAGAATGCATAATAAGGCAATTTTGTTATGAAAGTTATGCATTCTGGTATTGCCATAAGGCGTCTGATCTAACTATTACTTTGTAACCTTCAGGCTGGGAGTTGTATGAACTATGATAAGTGCTCAAAGATATATATACATATGAAGTACTTCCCCGTTCTTTTTCTATTGCAATAATGAGATTTTTATACTACTCACTCACCACCCTTCAACAATCTATTGTAATTTTTTTATTGTCGTATTTTTATATAGGTTTTAGGTGCATTTAGGTTGCATTTTAGGAACATTTAGGTGCATTATATTTCATAATTGTATACTATTACTTAATCTGAGAAATATTACTCCTTTCGTGTGTTTTTGGTATTCTTTGATGAATTTCAGGTATTGATAACATAACTAGTTTTGAAGCCCGTGCGTTGCACGGGTTGTTGTTTATATTTTTTTTGATAATTTTTTGTTAACATTGTTGATTTTGTGTTGCTATGAAATTAAATTTTTCAACACCATATTATTTACATACTTTCTCCATTCTTTTTCTATTGCAATAATCACCACTTTGGGTAGTTTCATCTATTGGGACCACTCCACTTTTCGTAAAATAAGCAACTATATTTGACAATATTGTCTTTACTTAGCTTTATGTTAATGAAACCATCATTAATTACTCAAATTACCTCATAAGGTTGCGTTTTACTTTATTAAGGATTTACTTATCCCTTGCTTTTGTTAATTAAAGGGGTACCTCTATGCTAAACTACCCATTTTTTCCATTTCCTTAAAAACCATGCTAAACTCCATTGTTGCAGTAGAAAAATAGCGAAGAAATAATTTGTCCTTATATTCTAATTTCTAAATTTGTTATTGCGATATATAAATTATATAATTTTTAATATTCAACTGAATAATGTAGCCAAGTCTATTATTAAATGGTATCCCTATAATTGGTATGACTAACAATAACTAACACAATTTTAACATGAAGAATACCCAAATGATACTTGACGAAAGTAGGGTACTTATTTAATAGATGCATGAAAGAAAGAATAGAGTAAAATATGAGTGTCAGTCACAACTTTAACTTTTAATGGCACATAAACACTATAAAAAAAAAGACCATAATGATGTTTTCATGAATAAAATAAATTAAATAAAAACTAATCTCTACTAATAATCGAAAATACTATTTAAGAGAAAAAAATATCTCTTCATCCATCATGATCATATCAAACTTTCTCCTTTTTTATGATCTGTGACCTCAAATAGTCTAGAAATGCGGACCTTGATTTCCTAATTAGTTTTAGTAGAATTAAGTTCATGAAGAAAAGAATAAGATCTGACATATAGATATATGGAAAAGACAAACATAAATTATTATGTATACGATAAATATTATAGGAATAAAATAATTAGACAATTACATAATATCTCTGCAATGTTGTTGACAAACTTTTATTTGATTCTTCATGTAATGCCACCATGGTATGCTACAGGTTCAAAGTTATAGATATGTATAATTTATCTTTATATAACTCGATTTTTAGAAGTATGATTTTGAAAGATATAATTGCTATTATCACATATGATACGCTATTTATTTTTATAGCTATTATTATATGTATATAAAATAAAGAATAAATAATATGTTATTATTCATCTAAATAAATAATTTTTCATAAGTTGTAAAACTATATTGTATATGGAACTAATTTCAAATTATATTTCGAGCACTCTCTAATGGTAAAAAAAAGTATAATATTGCGAATTTATAGCAAAAGTTATATTCAATTTACATATTATAATAATTTAGGTTGTTTTATCTAACATCAGACTATAATCTTCACTTATCCAAAACACCTTATATGTATTTATATATATGTTGGACACTATTTTTTAAAAAAAAATATAAATTAAAAAGAATGAGATGCCATGCTTAGATGGAGCTCTCTATAATATCCTGATTTCTAAGGTTATTTTTTAAAATCAAACTCTAATTTTTTCATCATCTAAAATTCTAATATATATGTAACTTTATAGCAATAGATTTTAGTTTTTGTTGTAATAATAAAGTTTCCTTAATAAATTTTGTTTCACTACTAAATTGTTTTGGTTCATTTGAGTAAAGTTGAGGTTTTGAAAGATAATATATTTAATCCTGTAAATCAGACCTATGATAAAATGCTATAATCACATATAGTACATTGTACTTATAGCTATTATTTTATCTATCTAAAAGAAAGACTAAATAATGCGTTACCATTCATCTAATTAAATATATTTTCATGAGTTATAAAACTATATCGTAAATGGATCTTATTTTGAAGCATATTTCAAGCACTTTTCAATGGTAAACAATTATAATGTTTTGAATTAGGTAGCAAAAGTTATTTTAATCCTTTTACCTTTTAACCATTGGCCCACACTCTCTCTCCTCCAAATAAAATAATACCACTCCTACTACCTACCAACTTAAACCATTGGCCCACACTCTATCTCCACCAAATAAAATAATACTACTTTTACTACCTACTAACTCCTATTACATCTACTTTTTCAATAAACTAACAATTGATAACCAAACAACAACTTATCATCTAAAACTACGTGCCCTGATAAGTGTCAAGAGTATTCTGGGATGGAGGGAGTATTCAATTTACATAATATAATAATTTAGGTTGTTTATTTAAAATGAAACTCTAATTACTCCCTATCTAAAACTCCCTTTATGTATTTAAATATATGTAGAACTCTATTTTCTAAAATATTTAAAATAAAAATTAATGACATGACAATCCTACGTGGCACTCTCTATTTTATAAGTTGTAAAACTATATTGTTGATGTGTCGTATTTTTATATACATTTTAGGTGCATTTAGGTTGCATTCTAAGAGCATTTAGATGCATTGTAGTTCATAAATGCATACTATTACTTAATCTGCGAAATATTACTCCTCTTGTGTGTTTTTGGTATTATTTGATGAATTTCAGGTATTGAGAACATAATTGGAGTATTGTTGGACAAGTTTGAGTACTTAGGAGCAATTGGAAGCAAGCTACATTGATAAGGATCATTATGAACATCTTTGAGTGCAATTTGGAGCTAAAATGAAGTTGGAATTTAATATAAGAATTATGGAAATCGAGTCATGTTCACTCTTTTGTCCATAACTTTTGACTCGATGCTGATATTGGGTTGATTCCAGCAGCATTGGAGTTCCATAATCCGCATGATCCGTTTTATTCTGATGAAAACTCCCAAAACCATACTAATCCGCAGCCGGATTTCTCGAATGATTCAATCTGTAACCTAACACCGTCCAGACTTCGAGAACGGTTCAGTGACAGGTTCAGGGATTATCATATTCCAGGTAGGTGCTTTGGGGTGGGTCCAGACCCTGGGGTAAACATTCCTACCCAAGAAGCAACTTCTCAAAATCGCCCGTCCAATATCGATTTAAACCAAACCCCAAATCAAGTCAGCCCAATCAATAATCGAAGCCCAGCTTCTCAACCTCATCCACAGGATACCGCGCGCAGGGGTCTTTTTCATTCCTTTGGGCTTTCAAACTGGGCGCACATGTCTTGGTGTTCGGCTTTGGGCTTTAGAGTAACTACTCAGCCCCGATTAGATTCCACAAAAGATCCAATGGTTACGCCAACTCCTATGTTAAATTCTCAACCACCTACCCTTCATCCAGATCGTGGTACCCTCCTGGATTTAGTTAACCAAGGTTGGGCTACTCGGGTCCCTCCAGGGTCCGAGGAAGCTGGACCTAGTAACTGGTATGAGGCGGACACCTCAGGGCCACTTAATGATCAGGGAGGGGCTCCTCTTAGGGGCCCAATTCATGAAATAATCATGGCAGACGCTGCGGAATCTGAGCCAAGGGAACTTCGAAACATCTCAACTATAATAAATGCCAGATTTCGTATTTCCCCTCCCATTTTTGAGGAAAATCTCACCCAACTTTTGCAGGTCTCTCATATACAGGATAATCAAGGGCAGCCTCAGGATCAAAATGGGCTTTATTCCCCTACAAGTCTGCTTCTATTTTCAGATATGGAGACTTCTCAACAATCTGAGTCACCTATGTCTCACCAGACTCCTTCAAGTCAGCAGCTGCCTGCGGTCCTGGCTTTTCCATACACCTCCGATATGTTTTGTGGTAAACGAAGGAGGGATGCACCTCTCTTTCGAAGTCAATTGCTCGGTAGTTACTTATTGAATGTGGAGGATCTGTTTCAAGCTAGGTCCATTAAGAAAAAGAGGCAAATGGAAGAGTGGGATGCAAAGGGAGGTTTCAACATTTGACCGCAAGAAAGGGGAGTAAAATTCAAGGCGAAGGCAATCACTGATAGTTCAATGGCACAATGCTTGGGCGTTGAACCTGGGAGTGAGATCACTTCTAAAATTACAAAAAAACGTCCTGCAGTAATTTCAATTCCGGATCCGGACGAGGATTGGAATCTGAAACGCAATAAAACATCAGTGACAATCGAGGATGAGCCTAGTTTACTTCCAAATCAAGACGCACAGGCAGCGGATACTATGGAGTTACAACTCACAGTTTCAGTTACTATTGATGAACAGGCAAATGGGGGGGATGTGGTTGACCCTGATCAGCCACCAAGTGAATCATGAAGTTCCTCTCATTGGAATTGCCGCGGTCTAAAAGCCAGAAACAACGCGGTAATTCCATACTTATTTTGGCTACTTTCTCAATTTCAGCCAACGTTTTTATTTCTGCAGGAAACTAAAACTAATGTAGATTATGTAAAAAGACTACTTAGTTCTACTAATCCTACTTTTGTGTGTGGCGTGGATGCGGAGGCGACTCGAGGAGGACTGGTTGTTTTTTGTTGGGGTCCGTTTGTGGTAAATGTAGTGTGTCAATCTAGCAACTTTGTCTTTTGTAAAATAGTGGCTAATAATGGCAAGGAATGGCATGTGATGTTTTTGTATGGTGCGTCTCAACAACTACATCGTCAACAATTATGGTTAGATCTGCAGAATCTGTTAACTATGTATTCCACTTATATGATCATCGGTGATATCAATCAAGTTGATAATTATGCAGACAAACTGGGAGGCACTTCTTTAATAAGGGGTTGGGATGATATTATACAATGGAAACATGCTCTAAATTTACAAGATGTTCCCTTTCACGGGCCTCGCTTTACTTGGTCTAACACACGAGAGGAAAATGACTTAATTTTAGAGAGATTGGATCGCGCTTATGTTTCTCCGTCTTGGATGGAAGAATTCCCAGCAACACAAGTTCGTAATCTTCCTCTCATTCAATCAGACCATGCTGCTATATTGCTTAACACAAAGGAACCAATTAAGAATAACAAACTCCCTTATCAAGTCGAAAATTGGTGCTTGGGTTTTCAGGATATTAAGCAAATTATGGAGGAGGTATGGCAGCTAGACATTAGTGGTTCTCCTATGTATGTGTTATCACGGAAACTTATTGCTGCTCGTGAACGCATTAAAGCTTGGAGTTTAGATAAGCGTCTGTTTTGGGGTATTAATTGGGCTTCAATCTTTAGAGATTTGGAAAATATGGGAAAACATATTCACACGATTCAAGAAGCGTCTAACTTTATGCGTCTAAGAAATATTCTCCTTGATGAAGCTTCCCTAGGTATGGCCTATTGGCAGCAAAGACTTCGGGATCATTCAACCCAGTTAGGCGCCCTGCCTACTAAATTCTTGTTTAATCGTATTCGCCAACGTCAACGCCGCAACTACATTTACATGCTTAAAGCAATTGATGGTCTCTCTTGGATTGATAATCAGGTGGAAATTGCTAATATGATAGTCACACATTTTCAGCAAACTTATTCTGCTCCGGCCTTGACTGGGATGAATTCACAAAATCATGGGTCGGATATTGATCTTGTGTTACGCGAATTACATTTACCTCAACTAACAGCTAGTCAACGTTCATCACTTTTGGCCTCTTTTTCTATGGAAGAAATTAAAGATGCCATGTTCAATATTGCAAATGACAAATCACCTGGGTTGGATGGTTTTTCAGCAGAATTTTTTAAGAGGCACTGGACTATTTTGGGGCCTTTCATGAATCAAGTCGTTCAACGTTTCTTTACTTCAGGATTTATTCTCAAAGAATGGAACAGAACCTTACTGGTCTTAATTCCAAAAGTCACGCCTCCAGAAGAGGTAAATCATTTACGGCCTATCAGCCTTTGCAACGTTGTCTACAAATGTGCGTCTAAATGCATGGTTAACAGAATGAAACCACTCCTCCCCTATTTAATTGAAGATTACCAAAATGCATTTGTACTTAGAAGGCATATGAGTGATAACATTCTCATCTCACAAGAAATAATGCATGTAATTAACAAACAACGGTCAGGACAACGTCAATTAGTTGCTCTTAAACTGGATATGAGCAAAGCTTATGATCGTGTTAGCTGGTTATTCCTTTTAAAAGTCCGTTCGGCTTACGGCTTTCCTGCCTCTTGGGTTCAGTTGATTAATCAATGTATTTCAACTGTTTCTTATCGGGTTATCATTAATGGCGTTGCTACAAATTCGTTTCTTCCGCAATGTGGACTCCGACAAGGGGATCCACTTTCTCCATACTTGTTCCTGTTTTGTATGGATATCTTCTCTCGAATGACTACTTTGGCTACGGATATAAGGCTTTTTAAGGGAATCGAAATACGTCGGTCAGGGCCATGCATATCTCATTTATTCTTTGCAGATGATGCGCTCTTCTTCTTTAAGGCCTCTGAAGGTGCGTGTCGGGAGTTGACGACATTGGTCAACAGGTTTTGTAATATATCAGGACAAATGCTTAATCTTCAGAAATCATTTGTTAAATTCAGTCCGAATATCCCGAGTGATCAGCAACAAGTCTACAAAGATATTCTGAAAATGAGTTGTCACAACAACGTGGGCACCTACCTTGGCATTCCCATTGATATCCAGGAGACCTAAATTCGGCACTTCACTCCGCTTTTGGATATCATTTCTACAAGAATCTCGCAGTGGAGTACCAGGGTGTTATCGCAACCAGTTAAAATGATTTTGATCAATTCTATTCTTTCGGCTTCCATCCTTCACTATTTGGCTATCTTTAAAATTCCGACGACTATAGCAAACAGAATTGATGCCATGCTTGGTCGTTTCTTTTGGAGCAATAATCAATCTAAAGGGGTACATTGGAGGAATCAAGCTACTCTCCAAAGGCCCAAAGGCATGGGAGGTTTAGGCTTGCGTAACATAGGGTTTTTCAATAAAGCGATGTTAATGAAACAAGTTAGGCGACTTCAGCAGAATCCACAATTACTTGTCTCCAAAGTGTTTCGAGATCCTAAGCACACCACCTTCAGGTTGCGTGTGAATCGTCAAAATATGTCATGGGGTTTGAAAGGGTTACAAGAGGCTGAAGCTTATCTCCATCAAGGTCTCGCCTGGAAAGTTGGTAATGGAGAATCCATTAATGCTACTACTCACAAATGGATGAATGGTGCTGTCCCCATATTCAAAGATGACGTTCAACTAGCTACTGCAGCGCGCTTAAAGGTCGCCGATCTTATTGACCATGATAATCAAAGGTGGAATCTTCGGAAAATTTATCAACTTTTCACCATGACTAGTGCTGGGCAGATACGAGCTCTGGAGCTACCTACTCTGTCAACTATGGCTGATAGCCAATATTGGCCATACACCAAATCCGGTGACTACACTACAAAATCTGGTTATTTCTTTCTTTTTCTTCAACAACAACATGATATCAATCGCATGACAACACAAATGCATATGGATTTTTTTCGTATCATTTGGGGTTTGCACATCATGCCGAAATGGAGGGTTTTTCTTTGGAAATTGTGGCACAACGCTATAGCCACAAACTCCAACTTGACTAAGCGCCACATTGGAAATTCAGCCACATGTCCAATTTGCTTGGACCCAGACGAAGATATTCAGCACTTATTCCGTTTGTGTCCCTTAGCGGAGGAAGCCTGGAGTCTCATTGATCCTTCTATTGCCCAGATGCATACAAGAGACCAACTCAGTTTCAGCTTCTGGCTCATGCATAGCATTATCAAATTTCAAAAACAGGAAGGCCTTCTTGGGCCGCGAATTCCTCTATTCATAGGGGTGCTGTGGGCTATTTGGAATACGCGAAACGAACAAATTTTCCGCCTTCGCCGAGCAACAATTGAGATTTTTCTTGAGAAGCTAGAGGTGGGCATGTCTAGCCATCATATGTTTTTAGGCTGGGAAGGTAGGCATACTATCTCTCCCCAGCTTCCTATGCCTCCTGGATTCCAGATGGCTAATCTTGGGAGACAAACACTCTCGATTCCGGACGTTACTATACAGATGGATGGTTCGTGGGATCGCAACTCTGGTATGAGTGGGG
Organism: Beta corolliflora; assembly: GCA_947648045.1. NCBI lineage: Eukaryota > Viridiplantae > Streptophyta > Magnoliopsida > Caryophyllales > Amaranthaceae > Beta > Beta corolliflora. The sequence goes on from CANSZD010003970.1 coordinate 89,872, forward strand.
TTGTCTGGGTAGCTCTGAATGCTTGTGGAAGTCTGAGGGCCAAACTGGGGATCAGATTTCACGCTTCCTCCGCTCTCGTCACCGAGGCCAAGGCTTGTCTTCAGGCGCTCCGTTGGGTATCTGGACAACATATATCTAAAGTAATGTTGCACACGGACTCTGCAGCGTTAGTTCAACATCTTCTAAATGCTCGCATGTCTGATATTAGGATTCGCCATACCATTGCGGACATAAAGGCACTAGCAGCAACAATTGACGAATGTGCGATTCTTAAAGTGGATCGCACTCAAGTTCAAGCCGCACATGATCTAGCGCGAGCCAGCAGATTAGATACCTCCTCTTGTTTACGGTCTTAGTTCTGTGCTTGGTTTTGTTTTCGTATGTTTTCGCGATGTCAAAAAAAAAAAAAAAAACATCAGAAATTCATAACGTGACATATTACCCCCTACCTTCTCTAAATCATACATATTCAATACTAGTTCAGACATTCGACCGGAAGACATGAAAATATGGAACTAAAATTGGAATCAACATCTCCATTGCATTTTTTTTTTGTGATAATATAATGGAATGACATGAAAACTTTTGTGTCATACAAATTTTTCTAGCACATTCTTTCGATTCCAACACAAGCTATATACATAAGCTAATTTACATCGCTAATTATATTTATTTATTGTAGTTTCATGTATACATAAGCTATATAACAATACTAGTCTTGTCCAAGACAAGTACAATATTGTTCCTATCAGTCTATCACACCTATGTATTGTGTTCGTCGAAGAATTTGAAGCTAAATCTTCCGTCCCACAATTTATTACTTTGGTTTTTATTACTATGGTATCAATTGTAGAATTTAAAAGTGGAGGTAAAAATGAGAGAATTAAGTATTACTGCTTGCTCATTACATTTCAATTAATGAAACTACATGAGGCCTTAAATAGGCTTAGGAATAAACCAACAAATCTAAAATCTAGGCACATGAGTACATGACTAGGTAGTGGCCTAATGGATGAGACCTACTCCTATACTACATAACAAGATTATACTAACACATGCTAAATTATTTAATAAACAACCCACTAACATATTGCTAGACCTTAGGAACTACTCAACTACATACTCTTAACTAAGAAATGTTCTAATAATTTTGGGAGCACTTCCAACATCAATGACACACAAATGGTATAGAAGCTTGTGGGACAGAAGATTCGGCTTAAAAACTTTTACCCTTAAATCGATATATCAACAAGCGAAACGTAAGCTGCAAGAAGGTGGTATATTCTTCATCCTTATTAATTGGTGGCTTTTCAACGATATACTCAAAGGAATCGATGCATCGTCAATTTTGTGCTCTTGCTAAAGTTTTTCAAGTTTATACTTGTTATGAGAATTGACCATTGAATGCATTTTTTTGGGCCGAGAAGGAAACGTTAGAGGCTTTGGAAGATTGAAAGAAGTATGATCTTCAAAAGGAACAAAGATAGCCTTGTTGATGTCATTAAGAAGGGATTCCTTTGAGTCGAAATGGTTGGCTGAGTTGAAGAACATTTGAAACACTTTCAGTGCTGATAAGTGCAGCATCTTGCAGGGTCTTGGAAAACTATCATCAACTCCATCCATCATTAAGGCATGTTCAAGTAATTTCATTTTGGTTTCTTCAAGTATGTTTTCTACATAATTAATTGCATCTTCAATATTAGCCTTTGGGTTTTCTTTCAAGTGTAGCAATACTGAATTGATTTTTCCATCCTTGACCTCTTTCTGCAAAATTAGACATGGATGTAGTATTAGGTTCACGCCCATATATCACATCTTCAATCAAGAAATTTGAAAAAATAAAAAGATGTAATAAATTAAGAACCCAAAAATTGTCCTAATCATAATTACAATAATTCTTATATGTGATGCGCCACATTATTAGTTGATAGTACGACGTGGATTGGTGATTAGCATAAATGAGGTTACCGACGATGCTTATATGGGGAAATTGATGAGAGTTTCTAAGGCTAGTGACAATACACACACGATTATTATCAACACATGTATGGCGGTGCACATAATGTCACACTATCATGGGTTGTGTGTGACACATCACACAAAAATATTAGGGCATAATGTCATTTGGCCCGAAAGCATTAAATTGGAGGTTAATTATGTTGAAAGATAATCCCCCATGAGATTTTCATGGTGTTAAATCTTTTAAAGGGGGTTATGTGGCTTGGCAGGAGCTTTGTAATAGTAAAACCTCAAGGGGTTTGGGATTCAGAGATGTCAAAGCATGGAATATTGTGTGCTTGGGAAAGCACGTTTGGGATATAGCAAAAAAGAAAGATAATGTATGGGTTAGATGGATCCACTCTGTATATCTTCATGATGCTCAATGGTGGGATTATAAACCCACAAATGGTGGTAGTTGGTACTGGAAAAAACTTTGTGCTGTAAAGGAACAATTTAAGCAGATTTTCAGTAGACAAGAATTTAAGGGTATGCAATATTACTCTATGAAGATGGTGATGCAAAGGCTTGTTGAACAAAAGCCACATGTGCACTGGGATGCTTTTGTATGGAATAGGCTCAGTATTAATAAATACAAATTCATTAATTGGCTGGTAATGAGAGGGAGATTGCATACAGCTGATAGAATAGCGATTTATGATCTGTCTGTTTCAACTAATTGCTGGTTGTGTGGAGTTGATACAGAGACTCAGGCTCATCTATTATTTCAATGTTGCTACAGTAAGCAAGTTATTACCTTAATTAAGAGTTGGATGAATATTCACACCCATGTGGATGATGTAGTTCGATTGATCAGATGCATTTCTAGCAGTCGAAGATCAAAGTTTCAGAAGGCAGCATGTAATGCAGCTATTGCAGGGGTAGTTTATGGCATTTGGTATGCAAGAAATGATTGCAAATGGAACTACAAAGTCCCCACAGTTCAGAGCCTTGTGAAGACAATCAAAGAAAATGTTCGACGAAGAATTTTTCTTGTTATGCCTAAAAAAGTTTCTAGGAATGACACTAACTGGTTTTATACTTTGTAAGTAGTGGCTCTTGTGTTGGTGTGTTAATTGTTTTTTTTTTTGCCCTTTCTAGGGAGGAGGGGTCCAACCTAGTTGGTTTATTCTTCCCTAGCTAAGGTGTTAGGTTGTAAAGTTTGGTTTTGGTTTAATATACTGATTAATTACTTAGCAAAAAAAAAAAAAATCTTTTATTGATTAGCAGCAATTGAAGTTAATAAATTAGAACGTCTATTAAGACAAATATGTTAACAAGAGTATATAATAAATTACCTCATAGCTCTGGATGTCATTCAACAAACGACACGTTGTCATCAGGAGTTTAGTAATTGCTTCATATTGGGAGGGGTTAAGACCATGATGGCAAGGATTAGAGTTTGAAGGCGTAAAACATGAGGCTTGAAGAACCAATACATGTGCAGCTATAGATATCATCCCAAGATCCAAGTAGGAAGCCATTGATGGAATTTCTCCAGTTTTGCTCCATGTTGCTTCAGTTAGCCATGAAGCAATCACTTCATACCACTTCATATACAAAATATACAAAGAAATGTGAGTGTTTTAAGCAATAAATGTAATGAAGAAAACCAAGCAATGGTCTCTATAAGAGATTACGTACGTACCATTTTTCGAAGATTATCAGTTATGTCGATTTTATGTTGGTCATGGTACTTCTTTGCTACTTCATCCACAAAGTTATCAAGGACGTCAAATAGGATCTTGCTATGACTTCTTAAGCCTTTATTATCCCATCTGCATATACAACAACAAATAAAATATATTAATATAACTAAAAATTCAACCTACTCAAAATTTAATTAGTACTCCCTCCGACATCTGTTTATAAAGCATATGATGGAATTTATATGCGGAAGATTAGTGAACTTTGCTTCTTTGGGTTGGTAATTATTTGGAGTAGCAATGTATATGTGTGAGAAGTAGAAAATGATGTGCAAAGACTTTGTTTTATTGGCTTTAATTCATCAACTTTACAACAAGGCTATGGTATTTATAACATTACAAGGTCGGTACATCTCATTTCACCGACTTTGTATAATATTCTACTAAACTCTAGATTTTTTCTACTTCCTCCTATGATTATTAGCCTATAGTCTAGCTACTTAGATAAGTAGATATTAGGTAGTAGATTTTTCTACTCATTTCTACTAAATCATTCTCAATACACATTATCTAGATTTTTCTAGATTAATAATCTTACACTCTCCATTAATCTGAAAAATCATGGTGATGCACTTTGTCACCAACCACCAGAGGATATGTATTTTTGAGTTTCCAAGTTGGCACTCATATTACCAACCTCTATCTTGTCAATGACTTCTTTGATTTTTCGATCTTCTCGTTGGTACTCATGTTACCAACTATTTTTCTCGATGCTCGTGTCACCGAGTCATCACCTAAAAAAATTCACCAAATTTTCTTTTGTTGTTGTTTGGTGCTCATGTCACCAACCCACCCCACTAATGCTCTTGTCATTAGCAAACTTCAAAAGAATATTTCTTCTTGATTTTCTTCGCCAAAATTGGCAATTTCATTGTTTTTCTTGGTCCTGCAATTCTTTCCTACATGACCAAACTTCTTGCACTCTCAGCACTGTGGCTTTCCTTTATGCCAACAGTCTGCAGTATCATGGTTAGTCTTTTTGCAAATATTGCAGGAAAGTTTTTGATTCATACCTTTCAATGATTTTTCTTCGTCTTCATCCCCAACATTTTTCTTGGGCATTTTCTGAAATTTTGCTGCAAGAGCAGTCTCAATTATTTCTTCATTGATATGCCGATTTTTCCTTTGTTCATGGGACTCCAAAGATCCCATAAGTTGCTCCACTGTTATTTTTGATATATCTTTTGTTTCTTCAATAATAGCAACAATGTTATCAAATTTTTCCGTTAAACTTAATAAAATCTTCTTCACAATTTTTTCATCTGAAATTTCTTCTCCATATGATCTCATTTGATTCACTATTTCTATTACCTTTGAAAAATAATCTTTCATTAATTCCCCTTATTTCATTTTTAGGTTTTCAAATTCTCTTCTTAGAGACTGGAGTTTGATACTTCTCACCTTCTTTGTCTCCCCGAAATTCTTGTTGCGGGATCTCCCAAACCTCCTTTGTCGTGTTGGCTCTTAAAATTCTTGGAAATATTATATTTGTGACCGCATTTTGTATTAGATATAATGCCTTAACATCCTTCATTCTTTCACCCTCGAGCTGCTTTTTTTGAGCTTCGGTTAGGGTACTCTCGTCTTCGTACTCCGTATATCCTTTATCGGCATAACTCCACAACCCACGAGATTTAAGTAATGTCTTCATTTTAATTTTCCAAAAATCATAATTTTCTCCCCGCAAATTGGAATTGGGAAAGTTGGGTTGTTGAGTGTCATTATAATTTATGTTGTGTTTGGGTTAAATGTGTTTTGGCTAAAGTAGTGAGGCTTTGGGAATTTTGGCTCGGATACCACTGATGGAATTTATATGCGAAAGATTAGTGGACTTTGCTTCTTTGGGTTGGTAATTATTTGGAGTAGCAATGTATATGTGTGAGAAGTAGAAAATGATGTGCAAAGACTTTGTTTTATTGGCTGTAATTCATCAACTTTACAACAAGGCTATGGTATTTATAACATTACAAGGTCAGTACATCTCATTTCACCGACTTTGTATAATATTCTACTAAACTCTAGATTTTTTCTACTTCCTCCTATGATTATTAGCCTATAGTCTAGTTACTTAGATAAGTAGATATTAGGTAGTAGATTTTTCTACTCATTTCTACTAGATCATTCTCAATACACATTATCTAGATTTTTCTAGATTAATAATCTTACAGCATATGTATGGTTTATTTAAAATTTACTTTACCCTTCAATACCTTTTAATTTGTTATATATCGAATTAAATTTATATACAGAATTTAAGAATTATTTTCAATATTGATAAAAAAGTAATTACCGGTTAAAGTGTAATCACCAATATTTACATGGCCTATAAAAAGAGACAAACTGAGGATATAGTAAGCGTATCTAGCTAGGCTGCTAGGGAAATATACCTTTGCACTGCCTCTGCAAGTGTTTGCAAATCATCAAGTGATCCTTCCATATCAAAGAAGTCATCAAATACGGTTATGAGCACGGCACTCTTTGCTACAACTAGTCGAATGTCGGAATCATAGTGAAAGTCTGAGCTAGAGGCAATAGCAAAGTAGCAATACGTGGTTTTCTCTCGTGCAAAGCCCATATCCGTAAGGCCCCAAACTTTGGACCACCTAGTTATCATTAAAACTTATGATTAGATGCCAACGGATGAGATATACACATAAATCAATGTTACAATGTATCATCATTGTGTTACAACATATGCTAGGAATGTAATTCTAGTGGCTTGAACGGGATATTTAACAAAATATGATTATTACGTACTTGATATTTTTATGAAAAAAAAGATAAACAAAGATGTTAATGTGGAACATGAAATGTTAATGCCTATATGAAACGTAGTTTTGATTGAAATCGTTACCTTATGAGCTCTACTAACTCTTTTTTGTAAATCATTTGTCGGTACTCATAATTTTGTTTAGCAAGTTGAAGCAAATCCATGTTATCTAGACATAATATCCTGTCACAAAAAATCCCATGTTAAATGCTTACAAGCTAAGAATAATTACGTTATAAGTTGTTTCTAAATTGAGTTAATACCTATAAAATGAGGCTTTTCCTAACCAAAGAAGGCTCTCCTCGTTTACTTCAATCCACTTCCTGTGATCTAAATGCTCCATGCGAGCCATCCAAGGAACAAGGAGTTCGCGTTCAATCTACCCCATGAATATAAAATAAATTAATTTTTTTATATAAAAAGAGCACACAAGTATACAACAAAAAAATTAACAAAGTAACTAATTAATTCACAACATGCCTCTATCAAGAATATCGAAAAGTCTTGCATGAGACGGTCTCAATCCAAGACATGACTGAGATGAGTATTAGTTTATGTCTGACATTTATCAGTTTAACCCAAACATCTATCAGTTTAACCCAAAACATATCAGTTTAACCCATACATCTAATAGTTAGACTTAGACATCAATCAATTTAACCCAAAGCATCTATCAATTTAAGCCCCATAAACTGATAGTTTATGACTATAAACTGATAACAGGACCTATGCATCTTAGTCATTTTAAATGACTGAGATGCGTCTTACGCAAGACTATTTACAAGTAAGTTTTTTTAATAAAAATGTCATGAACCGGAGGCTGAACCTCAATATACCCTAAAACAATACGTTTTTTTTACCGCGAGATATATTGGCAGCTGCTGATCATTAGATTGGAGTGAAATTCGGAATGGGTACACTTGATTATATGAATATTGTATCAAGGGTGTTTTTTGTTTTCACCTCTAATATGAGCTTGATGACACTTATATGAACTTATTGTAATTTTTGAATTGAACTTAGAAGCTCTAATCTAAATTATAGGACCTTATTTGAAATTATTGAAAAATATATACTCATTAAATTTTGAATTGAACTTGGAAACTCTAATTTAAAGTTATCTTTTAGTCATTTAGATCAACTTGCTTATTATAAGTAAAAAAGACCTATAATATGACCCACAAAGCGAGTAGCTTCATCTGTTTCTTTTAATTTCCTATGATTTTATAAACGGAATACTACTTCATTTTCTAAATAATGGTTACACTTTGACTTTTGACACTGTTCATGAATTCTAATTTGACTATCATTTGTGATTTGTAGGTAAGTAAAAATATAGTCAAGTGAGATTTTGTTTGATTCGTCACAATATGTACTTTTGGAATATCAATTTTTATAATTTTTACAAATACAAAATTCGAGATATTAATTTTCAAAGTTTTGCATCGATGATGAGTGAAAAGTGAAAGTATAACTATTATTTAGAAACAAAGATACTATATGCTAGGTTCATGCAAAATTTTGATGAGAACAAAGTACTGTTGCTTTGGAACGCTAATAAAGTATGATATTTCCAAAAAAAAAAGGAATAAATATAAATTTTAACAGCAATTTTTTTGGGTTAATTTGCACAAACATCTAAAGTTTGTTGGATCTACCATTGCTTCATACTCATGTTGCATATGTTTAAGCAAAGGAAAATTACCCCTTCTTGGAGATGCGGCCACATCATGATACCATCATTTATAGGCTTACTACTTAAGCAGCATTCTGCAAGCAAACTTCTTGAAAATGATCTCAATTCTCTTAGCTCTTCTTCTGACTCGAACATAAGATTTGTTATTCTATAGAGGTTGTAGAGTATGCTAGCAAACATCTCACTGTTGTCTTTAATATGTTGAAGAGCATATTCATCATTGAGGAACCCACAAAATTTCCCTGCAAATCTCATGCCGAAAATTGTAATGAGTAAAGGTATTATTAGGAAAATCACATTTAGGTAGTTTAGTTATTATTAGGGAAGTTTGTTGACTAAGTACCAATATATTTTTTTATTACAATAGGAAGACAGGTTTTCGAAATGTGTAACAAACTTGTGAAACTCAAAATATGTTTTCCTGCTGGATGATTTTTGTAGCAGAATTGAGAGGGTAAAACATTATTGTGGACCTCATTGGTTGTGGTTATTCTTGAAAAGTGCAATAACCAAGAGTTAGAAGAATGTAATTACTTGGAGAAACTTTGTATCCTTGAAGTCGAAGTACTTCAAATGCTAGGGAGCTCTTGAAGATATTTGCTGGTATCAAGTCTTGTTGTACTGCTTCTTGTTCATTATAATGGCTGTATATGAACATATATGTAACAACATAAGTTTAATGAGGAAATATATATAGGATAGAAGATTGGCTAATTAAGTAATGTATAGAATTATGAATTAATTTACCTATATATCTCTTCTGATATTGTTTTGATCTCACCATTGAAATGGTCAGATAACCCTAATTTTTGCAGGTGATTGACCACCTTGAGCTTTATGCTACCCTCATCTATGGGATACATGGAAGGAACTGAAAGAACAATAGTATCAAGTCAAGCACTAATCAATGGCATAACATTCTTAACTTCATTGAAATAAACAAACATATAGATTGTAATTAGGGATGTAATATAGATCGGATCTAGACTGAATCTTAGTGGATCCAATTTCAAATTTTTATACTTGGATGCGGATCCGATCCTCATACGCTGGATCCAGATTAGTCCGATCCAGATCCATTAGATCCCTTGATCTACGGATCTGAATCGGAACCAACATAATTTGTTTTTACTTTGAAAAAGTAAACACCTTGAAAATTATTGTAGGAAGAATTATCAATAATCACTTAGTTTATTGTATATTCTAAGACACCAAAAAAATTAATGAGACTATTTTAATTATCATAAAAATATATATTATTTTTTAAATACATATGTACATTTATATATTTCACAACTAGTTTTTTATGCACGCGATGCGTGCGACGATATTTTTGGGCATAACCAAGTATTTCTGGTATCGAAATAAACCATGTAAAGAGGAGATAAATACTGCTAATCAAGATTGATATGGATTTCATGCCAAATCATGTACAAAGGAGCCAAGATAAATATAACTTGTTTTCATGATTTTATGTAATATTGTTGTTTCAATTATAGCTAACTGAGTATGATTAACGTTAGTTGTTTGTTAATAGTCAAAAAAATATTGTAGCCAAAAGCCACAAGGCCACCTATATGCAAGTAACAAAATCAAATAATTTTACTCACCTACCCATATGACTATCAATCCGACCTACCATATAACTATCCACCCCATATACCCATATGAGTCGATGTATCTCACTTTTTTTTTCATCTAATCCTCCACATTTTCATCTTCCCACTTACAACCTTATATCTTCCCTTCCCTCAAAAAATTAGAACGACTCATTTCCTCATCCTCACGATTTTTCATATCTCACTCAAAAAGATTGAGATTTTATATTCATATTCACAGCAAACACCGCATTAATAAGCCAATTCTGGTGTCAAAATTAACCCCATCAACACTCCATTAATTTTTAGGGTAATTTTGGTCTCTGTTTTTGTGGGTCCTTTTAGGTGTTCATTTCGATCGGGTGGTAATGTTCAAAACGTTCGTAGGAATGGGGTTGAAATCAAAGTTTATTTGATTGACGAATTAAATGGGGGGCCTCAAATTTGAAGGTAATTATTTACGTTTTATGTTCCCGATCTCGTCCCAAAATGTAATTGTCAACTAAATTTCTCAAAGATCCGGTTACATATTATTTGAACTTTTATTTGTGAAGATGATTTTTTTAAGAAATTTGTGGCTAAAGTTCTTGAATCATCCACTTTTCCTTTTTATTTCCCTTTGTGTTTTTTTCCAAGACATCTTCTACTCCTTTTTCTGGGTTTTAAATTATTCATATGAAATTTCAGTATAATCAATCGATTTCATCGGTTTTCAATTTCACTATTTGTTTCGGCAAAATAGTGTAATTTCATTTTTAGTTTGATTTTTGTGTCATTGTTATTGTATTCGAAATTGTTTTATATTTTATAATGCCTTTTTTTGTTACAAACATGTACTGATTTTTTAAATAATTATTTCGAAATTTATACCATACAATACAGACTTCAATTATTCATGTAATTCGAATATAAGAGTTGCTAGTTTTTTTTCAACTAATTTGAAATAACTTGCAAGATTAAAAAGAATTATGTACCTTTTTTAGAAGTTCGCAAATCGCCAATGGACAAATGTGAATCTCCCCATTGAAATTGTATGTTTGTCTTAGTTTGTAATTTATATTGACGTTGTAGTGTATTGGTAATTTTTCTGAGTATGTAATTGTAAATGGTTCTTGGGAACGGAGTATGTAATTGCTAATGGGTTATATTTTGTAATTGAATTTTCTTGTTTTTGTAAAGTTTCCTCATTTTAGTGATTTTTATAACGTGAATTATGTAATTCTATTGATTTCAGTTGACTTGCGATTGATTGTTATAATTGTATTTCCGGCAATTTTTTTGAAGTCTCGTTTTGGTTGAAATTGGTTTTGTAATTTAGAAAGGGAACGGGGGTAAAACAGTCTCTTCAAATGAGGACACCATAGCTCCCCCCTTCCCTTATATAATAGAGATAGAAAAAGAATCCACGAGTCGGATCCGGAGCAGATCTAGAGCTTGAAATTGAGATTATGATCGGAATCAGGTCCGCCATGACCTGGATCCGGATTCGACATGGATTCATTAGATCCAAAATTTCAAGATCCAAATCGTATAAAAAAGAAGCGGGCCCACAATCCATTGCCATCCGAAACTGATTATTAATATGATACACTTTCTCCTAGAAAAAGTTTAATATTCGGCAAGCAAGTCGTAGATCTTGTAAAAAAAAGTAAATGGGTCAATATTTGAACCTCCAATTTCAAAACAATGTTTTTGGTAGTGAGCTCTTACCTCTCCAAATAAAGAATTTGCCCCTTTCCAAGAGTATCGTTCTCCTAACTCATAAAGAATGTCATCAAATTTTATTTCTAATATTTTTTAAGTGTAACTTTATAGAGTGGGGAGCATAAATTTAATTTAATTTGGGGTAAATTAAAGAGAGAGGAATTATGGTCTCCATTTGATACTTCCTCTATTCTTTATTGTATGCTTCATGTAGGTTTCACACAATTTTAATGGAATCTATGGCCCAAAAAGATGAAAATTTCACATGAAACGTCCCAAAATGGTTAACGGTGCTATACCATAAGGTACGATAGAGGCGATCATGGGCCGAGTCATCTCTAAAAAAAATTACCTATCGGGTCAATTTTTTGTGTCCAAAGGAATCTATTTCGGGCAAAAAAAAGCGGGTTTTTTGGGACAAAATCAGGCCGGGCCGAAATTTAGACTAAAAAGTCATTTTCGACTTGCCCATAATCGGTCCCAAAGCCAAAAAAATTTGGACCGGGCCCGAAACTGGGCAAAAAAATTCTGCCCCAAGCCCCGAAAAATTTCGGGTTGGAAGGTACGAGAAAGGGAATAGATTCTAATACTGATGACCAAAACTCTTCGAGTTGGCCAGGGTATCATGAAAACTGTAAAGTGATAGTAAAATGAGTACCAATTGTAAGTGTTTTTGATACAAATTGATTTATTATTTTCTTGGGCTGGAATTGTGCTAGATAAATCCCAATTTGGAATCTATCAAAACGAAAAGTGTTTTTTGTAAAAAAAAAAAAAAAAAAATTATGTGGTTGGAAACCAACTTAGGTAATATACTAAATCAATATTAAGAACGATTGTATCGGATATTTTTAATTTTTTTGAGGTAGCTACGATGATATCTCACCTCCTTGACTACAATTTCGTACGAGGTTGCGCAGGTATGACAGCATTTCTGGGTTTTTAGTTGCAATGTATGCGGCTGCTGTGGCTGCAGGTGACTGGTACAAGGAACCGTCGCCACTCAAATATTTGGCTATAGTTGCCTCCTCAATTTGGTACGACGAAGGCAACACTTCCAAATACGAAAGCAACGGAGGATAGTGATACCTGTCCACCAATTCTTCCCTGAAAATGAAATTTTGCATTTCTTAGCACTAAAATATGTCCACCACTTATATCTGACAATACAAAAATATTGATACCTAGCTTATATGGTATCGTCTTTATCTTTTCAATTTATATCTTTAGTATATCTAATTTATTTTAACTTTTTTTCAACACATAACTAAATATATTAATGATTGAAGTTCTTCAAGACCGTAAAAAGTAAAATATTACTCCATCCGTATCAAAATATAAGACAGCGTCCAATATTCGTGACAAACTTTGACGGTTAATTAATCTCCAATTAATGTTGATAAAAATTATAAGAAAATAACATCATTATAATATCTTTCAAAATAAATCAAACAATAATTTTGATAATTTTTATTTGTCATTATAAAATATGTTTGTGGTATATCTTGAAAAGGAGGGACTACATACTTTAGAGAATTGAGAAAGTCTACAGCATAAGTAGAGGATATTTTGCATTTATTCTACATATTTATGAAGCACAACTATTAAACTTTCTATGGACCCCCCATACAGATATCACAATAGAGAGGAGGGTGGTCTCACATCATATGTTAGTCTACTGGCATTTAATTTCCTATTAACATTATTGATCAAGTATTTTTCATTCTTATTTTATTGGCAAAATTGGCCTCAACACCCTGAACTATGCCACAGGTGCACCAAACACCCCAAACTAAGGCTTATAGCCAAAACACCCCAAAGTACGGGTTGGGGTGCATTGCGTCTCATAAATGAGAGTTGTCACGGAAAATGCGCCAGGCTCCGGGAGAATCTTTTATTTTTTAATATTATTTTGCTTTTCCCCCTTTTCCTATTTTTTTTCTTTTTTCTCTCTAATTTTTTTATTAGACCCAAAAAAAGGCACGTGCCATTTTTTCTTCCTCTCACACTCTTCCAAACCCTCTTGTCTCCCTCTCTCCTTATCTTCATCTTCTTCATTTTTCTTCTCCCATTTCAAAAATCATGGGTGCAGCTCTATTTCCAGATCTCATAACAAAGATTATCATTCCCGTATGTGCCGTAATTGGAATCGTTTTCTCTCTCTTTCAATGGTACATCGTTTCTCGAGTCCAAACTTTCCCCGATTCTACCCGCAATAAAAACAACAAAAATGGATTTTCGATAGTTTGATTGAAGAAGAAGAAGGTCTTAATGACCAAAGTGTTGTTGCTAAATGTGCTTGAAATTCGGAATGCTATTTCTGAAAGTGATTTCTTTTTATTTTCTAGGTTTTTGATATATTTTTCTGGGTTTTTGATATAATTTTATGGGTTTTGCTTAATTTTGCTTAATAACAATCTGGGTTTTTCAACACTCTAAACATTTCATCAAACAGACAGAGCGCGAACCCCAAAACAAGATGAATGAAAATCACGTAACTTAATTTGTGGTTCAAAGCGCAACTATTACTTGTCGTTTTTGTTTTTCTTGTGGTTCTTACTCACACACCATCTTCATCTCTCCATATCCTCCTAAAAACAAAACCCAAAATCTTGACGGAAAAAATTTTAGTTTCTTCTTCAAGATTTGTGTTGTTATGATACACTGATTTTTCTTTTGGAAGATTACATAGTGCAAAAGGAAAAAAACCAAAAAAAGAATTAGAAAAAGGGGGTTAAAATATGAAAAGAAAAAAAAAATTACGGGAAGAAAGATGGTGTTTGCAATTGGGGAAGAATGAGGAAGGAGAAAGGAGTCAGTGGGTCACTGGCTTTTTTTTTTAAGTTAAAAAAAAATAGGGTTAAAAAAAGAAGAAAATAAGAAAAGAGGAAAAATGAAAAACAATAATAAAATATTAAGATTCTCCCTTTTCGGCGAGAATTCGATCTCCGGCATCATTAATGGTATAGGATCGCACCCATGTCCATATTTGGGGGTGTTTTGGCTATAAGTCGTAGTTGGGGGTGTTGGGTGCACCTGCGCTATTGTTCAGAGTGTTGAGGCCAATTTTGCCAATTTTATTTTACCCTTAACAACTGTGGCCGGCTATCAATTAATATTTTCACAAGTAGAAGATTTATAAATTGTGAGTGAAATTGACCCATTTTTACAATTTTATTATGATTAGTGTTTGTCACTAGTAAAATCTATTATTAATTCAAAACTCTATAATTAAGGTTGGCTTTCTTTCCAGATTTTTTTTTCTAAACAGTTATTTTCACTCCTAACGTTCTTTCGTAATTAGATGTTTTGGCTCTAATTTCTATTAGATTGTGAAAATAAAGTGACTCTAATTTCTTTCAAGAAGGTTCTATATATTTGATCTAGCTTTTATTATGATTACTTTTAAGTCTCACGGTAAACTATATAATTCTGCATCATTCTGATTTGCTATCTTTTGCAATTTCATGCAACCATAGTGGATAAAATTAAAGGAGCTAGTATGTTCACATGCAAAAACTATCTTTTTGACATTTCATGCAACCACAGTGGACAAAAGGAGTATTCATATGCAAAAAATGCTCCAATTATTCTGATACAGTTTAATATTATGAGAGGCATGCAATATATAAATTATCTGATCTCGAGGTTAAATTATTACGTTTGGAGTATCTTTCGATGTTGAGAAAAGGAATGTGCAACAATTCCTTTCATGTCGTCCGCAAACATGAACCGTAAACCTGCTCGACTTGCAAGTTCAACCATTCCTGGAAAAACTATAGCAAACCAACGAGGGTAGTCGTCATTGATGTCTTCTATTTTAATTTCGGTTAAACTCCCTCTAACAAATGCCAATCCTGAAAATTATCAGAAAATGCAGCATAAGTTGATGATGAAATATAGTCATTAAAAAGAATACTAAAGGTTCAATTGTCAAAATTTTGATGATATATTGATGTACAAGCTAAGAAAAAAAATATATTGTTTGCAAATGGTGAGAAGATAGATAATTGATTAGGCATGTCTATACTCTCATGCGTCCATTGATCCTCGTGTAAAAGCTCTCGTAAGACATAGGATGATGTATGAGCCACATATTCAACGGAGAAGAGTTCGTATTCTTATGAAATCAATTGATAATAGATGTAATTTATCAAATATATACGAAGATTTATTTCTCTATAGTAGGGCCTTTCTCGAAATTCATTAAAGTGTAAGTTCTTTTATTGGTTTATGAGACATATGAAAAAGGAAATTGTAAAACTAATGCCAGGAAATAGTTATATTTCATCAACTTATAGATGTGTCTAGAAAGTTTAATTTGTATCACCACCTTACAAGCTCGAATAAAGTTTCATCCTAACCCTAGTACATTTCTCTCCTTTTGCTCAATGGAAGTTAGAACCTCATAATTCATTGGCTTTTATCATACTAATTAATAGTCACCGACACTATAATAATTCACTACTAAATTAACGAACATGCAACACGTTATAACACATGGGCTACTAATTCCGAAAGGGGCGGGCGAGTATAATAAAATCAAATATAGTCGCTAATACTAATTATATTGAGGGTTAGATGATGCACTAAGCTACTAACCTTTCTCAATGTGTTCATGACCATAATCCCACATCTTTAATGCAATTATACAAGCCAAGGTTGCAGGAAGAGAATCAATGGTGGGATTACCATGGCAATCTCTCTCCCCCCAAAAGCCTTCTGGCCTTTGGTTGCTTAAAACCCACTCCAAACAACTCTTAAACATGGGTTTTTCATTATTTTCATTAGGATCACCGATCATGGCTAACCATGCAGTGTCATAAGCAGAAGGAGAGATAAAGGAACTCGGATTTTCGATAACTCGTACAAGAATGTTGTTCTTAATCTTATTAACTTGAGTTTGAATTGCTTCTAGGGAAGTTTCCATTTTTATAAGCTTGAATATACTGTAAGGGAAGCCAGAAAAGAAAGCAACAGAAGAGTGTTTTATGATATGTTATGTTTTAGATAAGCTACCTTCTTTTTAAGGGTTAAGATAAGCTAGCTACTTGCTGCATGCCGTAGATTCTAAATTTCTATTTATAGACCATTGTGTTTCACAGGGAAGTCAGCAATACCGAGTAGTTTGAACACACCGCAATAAAATAAAAATTGGAATTGAGTTCAAATGTGTTTATAGCGTGAATTGCAGTCTCAACTTATGTGGACATCATACGATAATAATATCGTACGAGGGAGGTAAGGCCCATATGGTTTATGTTTGATAAGTCTGTCACCCCATGCCTAGTCAATTTCTTTCTCTAACTATGATGATATTTATATATATTGTCGCGCAATTATGGAGATTTTTTCATTATAAAAAAATCGATGGCTACTAATAGAGATTATTCGAGAGCAAATTTTTTGTCATACACACGGTTGTACTGTGAGCATGGTACACCCAAAACCAAGGCTATATATTTGCTCATTTAAATGAGGCAAAATATACTATAAAAGAAGAGTTTGAAATGAGCAAAAATTAGTATTGTATTGTACCACCGTGGTACACTCGGGTTTATGATGAATGAACTTGGGAGTGATGAATGAAATTTTTATGAGACGAATTAATCTATGTAGAAGAAAACTTTGTGTTGTTGATTTAAATGTCTTGAGACCACACATATAAGATCTTATAAAATCTTATAAAATCTTATCTGACCCTTAGGGTCTGTTCTGTTCAACTTATTTTGTCTTATCTTATAAGATCTTATAAAATCTTATCTGATCTGATCTTATCTTATCTTATTTTATTTTTATCTTATCTTATCTTATAAGATAGTTTATTGAGTGTGTCTAACCTCTTATTTTATCTTATCTTATCTGATCTTATCTTATATTATCATATCTGATCTTATCTTATCTTATTTGATCTTATAAGATATTATATAAGTTAAAATAAGTTGAATAGAACGGACCCTAAGTATTTAAAAAATTAATGATATTAATTATTAACTACTATATTCATTGGTAAAATAAAAACGTAAATTTTTTTTGGTGAAGCAATATAAGCATAGTTTTTTGCACCAAAAAAATATAAATAGAAGCGTAGTTCTTAAGAATTGTTGGCTATGTTTTCTATTTCCATCTATATATTATTCTTGTCGTATTATCTCTAGCTCATGGATGACAATCTCCTAAAAATGTTTGATTTGTCATCTCTAGCTTATATGAATTCATATAGTAGTGATAGTTTGAGATTCTTTTTCCTTGATATGGACCCCTATATTTTTCCATGGTAAATGAAAGAATTTATTAATAACCAAATTATACGTGCAAGGCTAAACAACCAAACAAGTAAAGCTAAACTCAAATGAAATTACTTTTAGGAAGGCACCTCAAAGAGTAAAGCAAACCCAAAAAACCAAAATTACAAAGAGGCTCCAACTTTCTCATATTCCTTAATTACAGCTAAACCATCTACTATATATAAACTGTCACTTGAATCAACTTAAAAACACTCGTAGTTGTGTTGTTGTCCTGAAACTTTCTACTGATTTCTCTCTTGCTAAATCATACTTCCTTTGTTTTGTTAGATGCAACACTTGCCTTGTTGATGAGCGTATTAAAATAATAAAATATTGCAACTAAAAAACAGAGGTAGTATAAACAACCACGACAACCATTTTATCCAATTGATGTTTAATACCACCATTACTGCTACACCTAGGGCTGTGCAAAGACCAGGGTCGGACTGGAATATGGACCGGATCGGACAGAACCGAAGATTCTGGCCCGGTCCTCAGTCCACAAAAAATCTCGATTCCAAGTTTCCCGTCCGTTCCGGTCCAAACCCGAAAAATTCCGGTCTGAACCGGTGGATCGGAATTTTTGTTATTTTAGTAAAAAAAAGGATTATATGTTAAAAAAATTTAAAAGGTAGAAAGTTAAAAACCAACTATTTATTACCTTTAGGATTGTGGTTATTAAAATTATTAAATTTTAATTTATCTAATTTATAAATATCTTAAAATCAAATAAAAAGATTTTTTTTAAAAAAATATTGATTCCGGTCGAACAGGTCCAAAAACCGGACCATACCGGAAAAATTCCGGTCCAGACCGAATCGGACCTCCAAAAAAATCCCAGATTCCGATCCGGTCCTAGACCGGTGTACACCCCTTATCTACAAACAGAAGTTGCAACTGTCAGTAGGAAGATTAAGCGACTTCAGCACCATGGCCCAAATCTCAACAGCAAAAGTGCAGTTGAAAGCGACTTCAGCACCATGGCCCACTTTCAATAACCTGTTACAACTTACAAGTTACAAGTGGCAAGTCTCCCTGAAATAGCCAACCAACCTATGAAAATACACTTAGGAAGTTAGGAGGGCTAGCATTTGTTAAACACCATCTACCTCCAACGAACCTTATTTGAGTCACCTCTTAAGAATTTGTTAAATCCTTGATAGAACAATTGGTGCTCATAAAGAGATCCCTATCTTGACTCACACTCCAAAAAGAATGCAGATCCTTACCTTGAATCATATGAACCACAATATTTACTCATGCATTATGATTTTTAGGTTGTCTAACATTATTAATATTTTATCATTTGTTTTTTTGGGATAAGCAAGGATAATTTTGTATATTGCAAAACAACATCTAATTTACAACTTAATATAAATGTAAAAAGACAAACCTTATATGAAGGACTTTCCATTTTGGAAAAACCTAAACAAACAAAATTTGAGACCAACAAACAAGCATCATATATACTTGTAGGTTGTATGAAGCTTGTTGGTATGTTGTACTCTTCTGCGCCGGTGGTTGCAGTTGGTCTTGTTCTTTCGAGGGTTCTCTAGTAGAAAATTACACTATTGCTGCTATTGAATTTCTACGATTTTACCCATACACCGCAATAGAAGACTTAAGAGAAAAAAAAAAAGAGCGAAAACAACCCATTGCTTCGGTCTCTCTAAGAACTGCAACAATATAATTTTTTTTAATAAAGAAGACATGTTTAGGATTTGGCTGTTTATTAGTTTATGCCGCCACGTCTCTGACTTTCTTCGCTCTTTTATTCCTTCTCGCTCAGTCAATCGCTCTTCACTCCTTCTCGATCACTTCTTCGCTCTCTCACACTCACTCTTCGTTCTCTCAGTCTTCAGTGCCAGAATTGGGCAAACTATATCCGTCGAACCATCATCAACTTTAGCGATCTCACTCCTCCGCCGAACCATACAACAACGTCGCACTTGGCGCTAGCGCAGCGGCGAAAATGGCGACGACAACGTAACGGTGTCGAAGACTCGAAGGTGAACATGTTAAACTGATAGCCACAATCTACTCGCTCATTCCTAGGACCTTGACCATGTTCTTCAAAGACATTAGTGCCAACGCCGCATCATTGCTAGCCGATTCACCAGTCCAACAACGACCACAATAATTGGCTTCATTAGGGTTTTGCAGTCGGAAAGAATAGCACCATTGCCTGAATTTATAGTTGCAGCAATGCGGATTTAAACAACGTGTGTTGAGTATAGATAATGAAGAAAATTGTGTTGATATAATGATCTTCTAAGTAGATGCATTTATATGAATTTTTGTATTTGATTTTCTTGGTTTTTTTTTTTTTGGAAGGAATCAAGGAATATAATGTTAGAGTTTGTGATGTTAGTTTCATTTTCAACATTTGATGTTGGTTTTATTTGAGTTTAGTTTCTTTTTCATGATCTGATGTTAGTTTCAATTTTAGTTTCTAATCTGAACGTGATGAATGTTT
Source organism: Beta corolliflora (assembly GCA_947648045.1). Classification (NCBI taxonomy): domain Eukaryota; kingdom Viridiplantae; phylum Streptophyta; class Magnoliopsida; order Caryophyllales; family Amaranthaceae; genus Beta; species Beta corolliflora. The sequence goes on from CANSZD010003970.1 coordinate 110,107, forward strand.
TAGTTTCATTAGCCAATATTTTTATCTCAATCTTTCCAGTTTTTTACAAAAAAAATATTTAACCTCTTGCGGCTCTGGGCTAGAATCGCAACATTATGTTAACCTATTGCGATTTTTTAACCGCGACAATATATTCGAAACCTATCATTGCGCCTTGAATTGTTGCGGTACGAAACCTCAACAATAGGCTTCTTAAAATTTAACAATTTTATATTATTTTACTAGCGGTTATACAAAGTAAAATAAATGAACCCTAATTACCAGATTGTTATTTTCTAGGAATTTTATTAAATAACTTGTTGAAATTTCAAACTAAGAGAGGTTTTTCCAAGGTTTTAGTACTCAGAAGTTGTAGTTATGATTGCTACTTTTATGTTATGTTTTGATAATTGAATATATCATTAGAGGCAAAAGGTTGTAGTTTGATGCTGTAGTTCTAATTTCGGGTGTGCATTTTCGGATACCGAATATGATCCGATCCGAAAATCCGGGTATCTGAAAATTCACATCGGGAAAAAAGCGATCCAAATCCGATCCGAAATCTTCTTTTAAAAAAATTCTAGAGCAAGTTGACACGTAATTAACCTTTCTCCTATTTTATCCGATCCGAAAATCCGAATTCGACTCGAAAGTTCGGATACGATCTGACAATTTATTTAACTAAAGCTAATTTCGGTAGAATAAAAAATAAGTAAATAAATTTCGGATTTTCCGTTATCTTAAAATTACGATCCGTACCCGATCTGGTATCTGAATTTTTTTCGGATATCTGATTCAAATTATCCGAAACTTAGAAACCGGCTCAGATATCTGAAATTTCAGATCCGATCGACGGATAAACGAATCAGTTTTTTTTTTTGCACACCCCTAGTTTTAATGACAATATTAAATCTTCAAATCAATTTTATTTAAGGTTGGTAAATTCAAATTTTGAGGGATCAATTAAATCATTAATTTATGTCCATAAAGTATTGATTACGGAACATTATATATGCAAAATAATTAAGTTGGCAAGCTATTCAAACCTCGACACTATTGAACATATCATAACACTTTTGCAAAAGGGTCTTTAGAGCATCCTTAATGATGAGTGAAAAAGAAAGATCAATACTTAATCTTAAAAGGGTTTCCTTATTGATGAGTGAGAAAAAGATTGTGGTGACATTGAGAAAAAAAATTGGCATGGGACGAGTGAAAGTATGATCAGGCGTAGGAGTGGGACCCACTGCCTGATCTGACTTTCTTTATTTTTTTTTTGGGTTTCCTTCGCTGGAGCTGTGAGAGAGCTCCAGCCAAAACGCACCGTTTAGGCTGGAGGAAACCCAAAAAAATTTCAGCCAACACACGCTGACACACTGACGCATTTAATTTCCATGGATCAGTAGCAGCGTGACAAATGTCATGCCTTTCCGGGTGTCAGCTTCCTATTGGCCATTAAAAATATAACTATTGTAAATTTTGCAATGGTTATATTTTAAAAAATACAAATCAAAAAAAAAAAAATACCAATGGCTCTATTTTTCCGAGCTCTATAAATAGAGTCCCATTTTGCTATATTTTGGACATATATAATTTTCTCCATTTTCACTAATTTCTTCTACTTGTTCTAATTTATTTCAATTAATTAATAAAAATGCTAATTACGTATGCTATGTAATTAATAAAAGCTAATTATATAGATAAATTAATTATTAAAATGATAATTATAATTTTAAAATTTTTAATTTAATTAATTAGTAATAAAATATCAATTAGTAATGAATATTTCATATTAATAAAAAATAAATAATAAAAATATTGTAAAATGGTGGTTGGGTGATGAGAGAGAAAAATTAGTTGGGTGGGTCAAAAAGAGAGAGAGAGAGAGAGAGGAAAAAGTAGTTGGGATGATCTTTTTCTTTGTTCATTGTTAGGAAGAAAGTGGAAAAATATTGTGGGAGGTAATTTTTTAGAGAGAGAAAGTTAGAAAGAGAGTGGGATGATTTTTTTTTTTCATTCATCAATAATGGTGCTTATTCCGTCCATTCACGACCCCATCCGACAACTTATACAGAGGATATTCATGTAGATCCGCATATTCATCTCAATACAACAAACAGATACTCAGACATGCATCAATAGTATCATACTTAATGCAAGATTGCGATGCATTGGATCAACTCACGGTCCTTGATTAAGGTTGACGGTTAGCAATACCTGATATAGTCATAGATGGTGTTATCGCTGCAAACTTCACGTTTTTTTGTACATAGTTAAGTCAATCTTGTGCACGTTTTGTTTTGCAGTGTGTTTTTTCTCCTTTCCAGGAAAGGGCGCTGTACACGTATCTGTTGACGAATGCGCTTTATAATAGAAATATGGCTTCGTTTGAGTGTTAATACTTTTCAACGATTATGATAAATTACTACTTGTAGACAACTCATATTATATATACTACTCTAATGTAGCATGGTTATCCAATTATGGTAATGACACAACTTTGAGAGTACTGATATTGAAAATTAAGGCTACTTCTGTTTTTTTTCTTTGGTTATAATATAGGCTGGAAGACACGAGATTTACGAAGATGCATGTGATAATAAATAAAGAGAAACTAATTGTTAGGTCCGAGCTATATGCCCTAAGTAATTAATTATATTTTTCATATACTAATATTTTACATTAAAATGATAACATCAAATTTTACTTGGGTTTAGTGGTAAAGTCTTTAGTATATATATAAGTTTGAACTCATGAGATCAAATCTAATACAATGTATTTTCTATATTTTTTATCGTATGTGGATTACATAGAGTAAAACACCCTAAGGGAGAGCATCACATGACACCGTTCCTTGTTTAAAAACGTCTTTTAGCATATGAGTATGTATAGATGATAACACTCTTACATGATAAGGAAAGAGAAATAAGTTCAATTCACCTTTATTATACTAATTTGAACTTATTTGCTCGGATGTGACATGCCTTTTGATATACTTAGTTTTTCCAAAAGTAATGTGATATTTCCTTTGTTTTATTGCAATAGTTCGGCCTTACATGCTTGCCTGGACAAAACTTCAACCATTAATATCTTTAACGGTTTTTTCACCATATACCCCTGATAATTTTTTTTTGCACCATATACCCTTTCGAGTTTCCAAATTCACCATATACCCTCCACTTTTCAAAAAAGACATCAACTTATCCTTATGACTAACGAAAGGCTAATGTCGTTAGTCATTAACCCTTAATCCCCCCTCTAACACTAATTAACTACCCTAAACCTCTGCCAAACCCTAACCCTAATCTCTAATCTAATACTCCCTCCGTCCCAAAATACTCTTGACACTTATCAAGACACGTAGTTTTAGATGATAAGTTGTTGTTTGGTTATCAATTGTTATTTTATTGAAAAGTAGATGTGATAGGAGTTAGTAGTTAGTAAAAGTAGTATTATTTTATTTTAAGGAGAGAGAATGTGGGCCATGGTTAAAGTTGGTATGTAATAGGAGTGGTATTATTTTATTTGGAGGAGAGAGAGTGTGGGCCAATGTTTAAAAGGTAGAAGGATTAAAATAATAGTGGGTCATATCCAAAAATAGAAGTGTAAAAGAGTATTCCAGGACGGATTGAAAAAGGAAAGTGTAAAAGAGTATTTTGGGACGGAGGGAGTACCCTAACCCTAACCCTAACCCTAACCACCCCTCCACCCCTTACCCCACCCACTCCCCCACCCCCACCCCACCACCCCCGAAGCCCATCCCCTTCCCCACCACCCCCGATGCCCCTCTCCCCACTCCCCGACCCCTCCCCCCCCCCCCTCGCATCCCCGACTCAATTTCCCTTCCCCGTAAACTTAGCGGCCAACTCGTCGGAAATGTCGACTCGCCGGGAGAAGAACAGACACTGGAAAATCGCACGAAAAGTTCGAAAATCTCGAACTTAAAATGTCCAAAAATCGTTCTTAAAGCACCCCAAAAATCGCACCAAACTTGAGTAAAATGACAAATAATCACTCTCCTACTCGGATCCGGAAAAAAATGACGTTCGATTTTACCGGGCATGAAGTTCGAAGTTCGATTTTCGGGCTACTGTTCGGAGTTCGATTTTCGATTTTACGGGTTCTTTGTGGCGGGGGGGGGGAGCCGCCGGGGGTAGGGGGAGGGTTGCGGGTCCGAACGGGGAGGGGGTTGCGGCCTGGGGGGGGCGGTGGGGGTTGCGGGTGGGGGCTGCGGTTTGGTGAAGTATGGGGTGGGGGGTAGTGGGGTATGGGGTGGGTCGGGGTAAGGGGTGGTGGGGGGGGGTGGTGGGGTCGGGGTGGTGGGGTAAGGGGTGGGGGTGGGGGAGGGGGTGGTTAGGTTTAGGGTTTTAGATTAGGGGGTTAGGGTTAGGGTTAGGGTTAAGTTTAGGTTAGTTAATTAGGGTTATGGGGGATTAGGGGTTAATGACTAACGGAAGTCTAACACTGTTAGTCAAAAGGGTAGTTTGATGTATTCTTTGAAAAGTGGAGGGTATATGGTGAATTTGGAAACTTGCGAGGGTATACGGTGCAAAAAAAAATTATCAGGGGTATATGGGGAAATAACCGTATCTTTAATTATTTATTACTCTCTCCATTCTGAAATATTCTTTACACTTTCCATTTTCATACGTCCCGTACTACTCTTTACACTTCTATTTTTGGATATGACCCACTATTGTTTTAATCATTCGACCTTTTAGCCATTGGCTCACAATTTCTATCCTCCAAAGAAAATAATAGCACTCTTACTACCTAGTAACTCTAACCATTGGCCCACACACTCTCTCTCACCAGATAAAATAATACTAATTCTACTACCTACTAACTCCTATTACATCTACCTTTTCAATAAAATAACAGTTGATAAAAAAACAACAAAAGGAAAATCGCGTGCACAAAATTAGTGGGCTTATCTCTCTAGAGTTTCTCTCGGTGTGTAAACATCGTCGCTATAGCAAGAAGCTTTAAAGTGCATAAGACGTCTAATCCTGATGGTCGGCCAACCGGTCCTTAGTCGGATGCGCAAGTGAGAAAGACTAGATGAGATTCTTGGAGTCTTAGCGATGGATTTTTAATCAGTAAATAGAAATGATGAGACGGAGCTGAAGGAGCTGCAACAGAGTTAGCAGACTCATTGATTTTTCTTGGAATGGTTGTCGTCAATTCACTCATCAGCAGCGAAATTAGAGAAGGAAAGAGGAAAGAAGATTGCGTGGGCTGATCAAAGCGTTCAACCAGTCGAACCCATTCTTATACTTTTTAATGAATCGGAGGTTAGTGATGATGTTGCTCCTATTATTTATGATGATTGTAATAATAGCAATGTTGTGAAAATTGAACTGGATGATATTCATTCTGAGATTGGTTTTTGGAATTCATCTATAATATGCTATGTTGTGGGAGTTATTCCTCCACCCTATGTTATGGAAGGATTTATTCAATGAATTTGGAAGGCTCATGGGGTAGATAAAGTTACGATGGTGAAGCAAGGGATGTTTGTAGTGGGACTCTTGTCCATTGAGAAAAGAGACCATATTCTGGCAACTTCTAACCCGTTTTTTGACAACAAACCAATGATGATGAGAGCTTGGAAACCTGGTACGGATGTAACGAAGGCAGATTTTGAAGTTTTGCCAACATGGATATAGGTTAAGGTGGATTTTAAATATCGGGGAGAGAGATGTCTCGAAGAAGTTGTCGAGAAGGTGGGGAAGTATGTCGAGTTGATCGTGCAACCGCCGAACGCGTGAAGTTGCAATTTGCTAGGGTGCTTGTTGTGGTGAAGGTGGGTCAGGATTTTTCTAATTAACTCTTCTTTTATTAATGAGAAGGGGATTGAAGTGGTATATGAGATCCAATACGAGTGAAGCCTGTGATTTGTGTAAGAAGCTGGGGCATGAAGAGATGTGCAAAATATTACAGTGAGGAAAGAATGGAGACCTAAAGAGGGGCAGGAAGTGATAGCAAAGAAGCCTGCGAGGGAGCAATCTGATGGTTTCATATTGCTAAACAGATTGCAAGGAAGGTAGATTCACCAACCAAGTCTACATATATTGGGAACTCTTTTGGTATTTTCGAGAATATGGAGAATGAAGAAGCCTTGGTGGTGGGGCAAGTGGAGTGTGATATAGGGGAAATGAAACATGACATGGAAGGGGACTTCCTTGGCAGCAATGGATAGCTTCCTGCTGGAATGTTCAAGGGATAAATTGCTTGAAAAAGCATAAGGATGTCAAAAAGTCTTCTACAAATGAAATCCCTTGGACTTGTCAGTCTCATTGAGACAAAGGTAAATGTTGGAAATATGGGTAACTTGTATCAGAATTTGTTTAATGATTGGTGTTTTTGCTCAAATTCTGCTCACAATCCTAGTGGGACAATTGTTGTTGCCATGAATCCATTGAGTTTTTAGGTTAATATAGTAAAGATAATTGATCAGGTGATTCATTGTTATGTGAGTCCAAATGGTTGTAAATTAGGTTTTTATTGTTCTTTCATACATGCTTTCAATAGTGCTAGTCACAGAGAGGAGTTATGGAAGGTGATTATGGAGCTGGCAAATGGTATAGATGAACCATGGGTTTTGCGTGGTGATTTTAACTGTGTGATGAATAGAGAGGAGAGAGTAGGTTTTGCAGTGAGGGATGCTGAGATGATGCCTCTTAAGAGATGTGTAGCTCATTGTTGTTTAGGAAGATCTTAAAGCTTCAGGTAATTACTTCACCTCGAATAACAAGAAATTGGGTGAAGATCATGTTTTTTCTGTAAATTGGATAGGGTGCTTAGTAATACTCTATGGATGGAGAATTTTCCTTTAGCTGAGGCTTTCTTTATGCCTAAAGGGTTATTAGATCATTCACCTATGTTGGTGAGGGTTCATCCAGTTGCGCTGGGAGGGAGAGCTCCGTTCAAGTACTTCAGAATGTGGAATTGTAGGCGTGGTTTTATTGCCTACTGGCTACTCGAGATGAGCGCGTATTTGACTACCTCATCGTAAAGGTTTTACTGAAAACGTTTTGAAGTCGCCAACAAGTCTTTATAGAAAGACTCATAAACCTAATTGGATATTGGAAAATCGTAGGGACAACTTAGGGACTTATTGATTATCATTACTATTAGGTTGATTAAAGAGTCATTAGCAGCGGAACCTAGATGGTCGGTGTGTTACTGTTGTACTTTTCGATTGGAAAGCATAAGGCAAACATAAATTCATAAACTGAAACATATTATAACTTAAAAGCATCATAATTATCCATTAATAAAAACTTAAGTTGAAACTTAGCAACTGACATAGTTTGACATAAACTTAAACTATAATTATAAGTGTCTTAGGAATGCTTAAAACTAAACAACTCCTCACAGCTACGCCATCCCGTTATCATCATCAGTACCTAAAACTAAAAACAAAACGTCATGAGCCGAGGCTCAGTAACATACTACTCTAACATCGTAAAAGCATTTCACATCATTTTGTTTGCAAACAGGGAGGAGAGAAATAGTAAAACTATTTCGTAAACATATCATTTAATCATAAACATAAAACATTATCATGATCCTTTATCATGTTCACCATCATATATCTTTTAATTAGGTAACTTGGCTAGTACATCAGAAAGACGTCTCCCCATAACATAACAGTCGGGCGGTCACATCATAGGTGACACTTGCGGTGCCCGTATCATTAATCAGTCGGGCGGTCACAACATAAGTGACACTTGCGGTGCCCGTATCATTAAACAGTCGGGCGGTCACAACATAGGTGACACTTGCGGTGCCCGTAGAATACTGCCAAGAACCATCTTTCACTGTACTTTATCATTTTTCGTTTCTTTTCACGAATCATGATTACATTACATAACCGTAATCGTAATCATGAAACGTAATCATAATCATAACATAGTCATAATCATATTCCTAATCATACTTTCGTAACATCATAGTTTTTTCATAAAATTCTTGCAAATCATCGAAACTCATCATACATGTTCATAAATACATTTCATATCCCACAATCCATATAACAATAACTTAATAAGAGAAATCATAAAACATATTCAGAAAGGGATTGTGGGTGTTAGCAGTAGACATTACGTGGTATCGTAGTTAAATTTTCTTGAGACCCGGGGGAGGCTTGTAATATTCCTTCCTTTAATCTAATAAAAATTAAATAACGAGATCCCACTTCATATTCGTTACTAACTAAGTGGCGTTTTAGGAACCACTTAAACTTCACATTCATTCTTATTCTCCTTTAATAAGGTTCTAATAAAATGGGCTAAGCTTATGTTCTTCCATTAGGCCATCATAGAACTTATAATAATCATAGTTCTAACTTATATTTTATATCTTTTAAATATAAAAGTTACATTGAGGCGATACTAATGCTAAATAATCTTGTCTTATAATTAATACTTTGATAAACTATAAGTACATGCTACTAAATAGATTCATTTTAACAACACTCATATTATAACAACATTATATTTCTAATCTCTAATATGTTTACAAAACTAGACTAATAAGCGATATTTATTATTACTATCAAATTACTCATTTATTTCATAAATAAGCTTAGGTGTGGTTATCACTATACTTGAATTATTATTAACATTAACTTAGTAATCCACAACATTCTCATTAATAATTTATATTAGTTATTAATAAACTTATGAACTAAATATAAAGTTATTTTGACACCCTAAAGTGTTCCTAGTATTAAAGTACAAAATTCAGATTACAAGAATTAGTGGTTAAGTAGTTTAACATAACATTCTTAGTTTAATTCTTATTACAAAATTAGCCAAACTAGTTAAAGAGTATAAGCTAAACTAAGTGGTTTAATTTTAACTAATAAATCAGTCACTTAAGCCCAATAAGTTGAAGCAACAAAATAAACTTAGGCGACTTAACTAAACAAATCAGTTTCTAGGCCCAACAATTATGTTGAATTAACAATCGAAACTAACATGGTCTAATGTAATCACTAAATCAGTTTAGTTTATATATAATTAACCCAACAATTAATTTAGTAGCTTAACTAATTAAGCAAATCAGATTTTTAAGCCCAACCAAACTCATGCAACAATTAAACTAAATTGGTTAAGCTAATGGAAATCAGTTTTTAGGCCCAACTTAGACTAACTAACCAAGGGGTAATGGGCTTAAACCTTTAAAATGAAAAATTCTGAAATTTCAAAGAAACAGAACAAGGGGGATTATACCTCTGCTACTTAAGAGCAGGGATGACACAGGGGAGGGAGACGGAGCTCCGACGAGGGGTGCAGACGGCAGCGCGTGACGGCAGAAGCAGACCAGCGGTGTTCGTCGGTCCTCAGAGCTCCGACAACAACAAGAAAGCAGGAGCAACAGCAAGCACGACGAAGCAGGGGAGAGTGCGAAGGAGGGGGAGTGCTGGTGGCGCTACGGTGCGGCGCGACCGCGGTGGAGGACTGGCGAGGGTTCCTGGTGTTCGGAGGAGTGGTGGTGCACCGAAGGTGGTGTGCATAGTGGTGGTGGTGTGGTGGTGCCGTGAGAGGAGGAGTGAGAGCACTACAAAAAAAACCTCTTTTAGCTACGGAGTGGAGCAACGGAGATAATATCCGTAGGAAATATTGCAACGGTTGCACATTCCGTTTTAAAAAGTTTGCTACGCAGTTTAAACCGTAGCAACTTTGCTACGCTAAATTTAACCGTAGCAATGTTTACTACGGAAATCCCCAAAACCGTAGTAATGAATTTAAGGAGGGAAATTATAGAGTACCACTGGGTCCTTTCATTTTCCTTTTTTCTCACAAGCATCGGTTTTTTTAGGGATTTGGCGGACTTAATGAAATTTTGCTACGAGTGTGTTTTCACAGCCGTAGGAAACTATTAAAAAATTCAAAAACACTTGTTTGAGGTCATCCTCACCCACAATTCTGCACAAAGATCATTTCAATTTCGCGGGTTGATGAAATTGCCGCCTCCCTCATCTACTGTGTGGCGTGCGTTTCTCTAACCTCCCTTAATCTGAAGTGAAGCCTTTCTCGTCCTCTGCATTTGAGTAGAACCTCTCGCCGGCAACAAGTAGGTATCTCTAGAAACCTAAATTTCACTTTGCTTGATTTATAATTTCTGGGTTTAGGGTTTTTTTAATCAATTTGCTTTATCTTTGTGCTGCGAAACATGAGATTTAGGGATTTATACAAAGTTTAAAGCTTTCCCAACATCAATCATACTTTGATGTGTTGAAAATAAGTTACATGTTTGTTTGGGGTGAAATTAGGGGAGTTCGTGAGAATGGTGGTTGCGAAAAAGTTCATTTATTGTTAGTAGTTCAGGAAATTTTGTTGAGTTGGTGAAACAACAATTACAGTTAAAAACTAGTTAAGTAATCTAGTTAAAAAGTGAGTAAAATATCATCGATGATAAAGCAATAAACAGAGTTAAGTCAAGAACTCAAACTAATACACAAAAAAGAGGAGGCGGGGGAGTTAGTCAACTGCCTAACACGTAAATGCATAATAGATGAATCGATGATGTATGTCTGTTTGATATGTCTTCACATCGCAAAGTGCAAATTGTTGTTTGTAAGTGAATGTTGTTGCTGTGAAGAGTACACCTGAATCGATGATGTATGTCGATCAGTTTGCTATGTAACTGTGCGTCAACAATGAAGTTCTTAATTATCCGAACAATGAAGCTCTATATTACTGATTTGTTCTTGGCACATCTGCAACATCTAACTGTCTACTTGCTGTTTGATTTTGTAGGGGTTATAATATTGGTGTGCTATTGGTTGATGAATTCCTAGCAAAGTCCAATGTCACTAGATGTGTGGACTTAAAGGAGACTGCTGAAATTGCAAAGGTCTGCCTCTCATAGATGTACTTTATTTTGTATTATTGTCTGCACGAAAATATGAATGTGTTTGTGCCTTTTCAGTATCTTTCTCTTGACTATGACAGCTGATCAATGTCCTACTTAACTTAACTTTAGTGATTTATCTCCCCCTTGATTCAGGAACATGTTTGATAATAGAGTAGTAGCTGATCAATGTCCTACTTAAATTAATGGTATTGTTTTATTCAAATGCGTTTGTTGTGCCATCATTGATTGTTATTCTAAATAGTATTATTTCTTTTTTTTAGAATATGCTTATGTCTTTAGTGTTTACAAGTGTTGAGCTTCTCGATTTGGTTTATGGTTAGAGTATTGTGTCGTGCATTATGGAAGGGGGGGATACTGTTTGGCTATATAATTTTGATTTGATTAGTGTTTGTAGTTAATGCTTCTATAAAAGTTCTTAGTTTTTGTATGAGTTTTGATTTATGCTTAAAAGTACAAAATAACTATGCGAAGCTGCCCTTTTTTTCTACTTTGGAACTAAATAAGCTATTATCAATCTCTTTTTATCTCTTATGCAAGCAAATATTAGCGTAATTGAATTCATGTTCCTTATTTTAATTACTTTTAGTAATTTTCATTATTGTTATTACATTAGACAATTAGAATCAATGTTTACTTTATGCATCCTTTAATCCACTTATGAAATAGTTAAAGCCAATATAAACTTTGCCTTTATTCAGATTAAATATAAAGCAAGATGATTTTTTTTTGTCTTTTGGTGTTACCAATAATGCTATAATATTCTAAGATAATTCACTAGATGACATATATACAAGTGATTTTGCAGTATTATGATGATGGATGATCGAGAATGGATGTATAGACGGCTTGATGGCAAACACCTTAGCTTATCATATACTGAAAAAGTTGATGAATTTGTTGAATTTGCTAGTAGACAGGAGAGAGTGATTGTTGATGGTTGTTTGAAGTGTCCTTGTGAAAAATGTCGGAATGTACCCTATCAAGATCCAGATACTGTTAAATTGCACCTTTATAAGTATGGCTTTCGGCCTGATTATTATATTTGGACTTCACATGGGGAAAGTGACATTGAAAATGTATCTACAGTTGGTAGATCTACCTCTTTCGAAGTTGAGTCTAATTCATATAGAAACATGGTAATAGATGCATTTGGATATGAAGGTTATTCCAAAAATCAAAGAGAGACTTATGTAGAAGAACCACACCCTGAAGCAAAGAACTTTTTTGACATGTTAAAGGCAGCAGAGAGGCCATTGTATGAAGGATGTAACATGTCTTTATTATCAGTTGCTGCAAGAATCACTAATCTTAAATGTGAATATAATATCCCACATAGAGCCATAGATATTGTCACCTCATTGATTAAGGAGATTTGCCCGAATGATAATCAAATGACGGAGACTTTCTACAGGACACGAAAGCTATTAAAGGGACTTGAACTTCCACATCATAAAATAGATGTATGCCCAGAAGGATGTATGCTTTTCTGGAAGGAGAATGAACATCTTGATGCTTGTCTTATATGTAAAGAAAGTCAATATAAGACAACTAGAGCAAATGGGAAACGTTCTCCTAAGAAAGTGCTGCATTATTTGCCGATTACTCCCAGATTACAAAGATTGTATGCAACTAAATACACTGCAGAACAAATGGTTTGGCATGCTAATAAGCGTTCAATACAAGGCATTATGACCCATCCATCTGATGGAGAGGCATGGAAACATTTTGATGCAGAGGAGGAGGATTTTGCTGCTGAACCACGGAACATCCGACTTGGGCTTTGCACGGATGGGTTCTCTCCGTTTGGCAAATCTGGTAAACAATACTCATGTTGGCCAGTGATGGTAACACCTTATAATTTGCCACCCTCGTTATGTATGAAGAAACCTTTTATGTTTGTTCCTTTGATTATTCCTGGTCCGAAGAGTCCCAAAGGAAATTTAGATATCTTTCTACAACCTCTCATTGAGGAGTTGAAGAACTTGTGGGAGATGGGAGCGACCACATATGATATTTCAAAGAAGCAAAATTTTAACATGAAAGTTGTCTTGTTCCAAACTATAAGCGACTTTCCGCCTATGGCATGTTATCCGGGTGGAGTACTGCGGGGAGTTTGGCCTCGTCCTTATTGCATGGAGAAGACAAAGTCATTTTATTTAGAGCATAGTCGGAAACAATCTTGGTTTGATTGTCATAGACAATTCCTTCCTGAAGATCATGCTTTTCGGCAAAATAAAAGTGGCTTTTTCAAAGACAGGGTTGAAAACTCCTTGCCTCCTGAACGGTTGAATGGTGAAGAACTGTGGGAGAGGGTGTCAAATGTACCAAAAACAAAAGAAGCTCTTAGCCATAATTCAAGGCATGAGGGATATGGGATTATGCATAATTGGACTAAACAAAGCATCTTTTGGGAATTGCCATATTGGAGTAAACTCTTAGTACGTCATAACCTTGATGTCATGCATATAGAGAAAAACTTTTTTGACAACATATTTCACACGGTTATGGACGTTAAGGGTAAAACCAAGGACAATCTCAATTCCAGAAAAGATTTAAAACTGTATTGCAGACGACGACATCTAGAAGTTGGAGAGGGAGCAGTTAAAAGATCAATGCCAAAAGCCCCATATGTGTTGCCGAAGGTGAAGAGAAAACTATTATGTGAGTGGGTTAAGAAGTTGAAATTTCCAGATCGTTATGCATCTAACCTTGGTAGATGTGTCGACACTAAGGAGTATAAGCTTTTTGGCATGAAAAGCCATGATTGCCATGTATTCATGCAACGGTTACTTCCGGTTGCTTTCAAAGATCTGTTGCCTCTCAATATATGGAATGTCATAACCGAGGTAAGCCAATTTTTCAGGGATTTGTGTTTTAGCACTTTGCGATGTGAAGACATGACTCGGCTAGAGAAAAACATTCCTGAAATCATCTGTAAGTTGGAGAAAATATTCCCTCCCAGTTTCTTCAATGTCATGGAACATCTCCCTATTCACCTAGTATATGAAGCAACTGTTGGTGGACCTGTTCAATATAGGTGGATGTATTGTTTTGAAAGGTAATGTGATGTATCTTAGAAATTGCTTTAATTTTTTTTTTCCTTTATGTGACATAACCATACAATTTTATTTAGGTTTCTATACCATTTAAAACAAAAGGTTGGCAACAAAGCTCGAGTTGAGGGATCTATTGTCAAGGCAATCCTGACCGAGGAAATATCAAATTTGTGCACCCATTATTTTGAGCCTCATGTAGATACAAAGGTTCAAGATTTATGGTTGGATTCCCGATAACAACGATAAGGAGCAATTGGATCCAAAAATGCCCGAGGTTTTTACTTGCACCACTTGGGTATAGTCCTTGGAAGGGGATATAGGTTATCTTGATGATAAGGATTATGATATCGCTCATGCATATGTTCTTGGTAACTTGTGAGATACTTAAAGATTACAAAAGGTAACTCTTTTGTTCAAATTATAATTATTAATTACATAAATGATATAGTTGGAATACTAATAAAATATGCCATAGTTTGTTTGAGGAAGATATGATGAGCACACATGGTGTTGCTAGGAGGGATGATGTGTGGATCAAATATCAACATAAGTTCTCTATTTGGATAAAAGAATATGTAAGTTATGTGATTAAGTATCTTTTAGTTCTAGTTCATAACTTTTAGTTTTCGTTCACATAGTCATAAGAATCTAATTTATGTAGGTTTTGAGAAAGGGAATCAATGACGATGTTATTAGTTCTCTTGCACTTGGTCCGTCAAGACGAGTTCGAAGATTCAAGAAATTTGAAATCAATGGTTACAATTTCCATACATTTGATTATGGAAAGCATAAGTCAACCATGAATTATGGAGTTTCTGTGAATAGTGTCGAAGGTAATGCTTATTATGGAATTCTTCGAGAAGTATTAGAATTAAGTTACGTCGGGGCAAAAAAATGTTATACAACCATTTTGTTCAAATGTGATTGGTTTGATCCAAGACAAGGAACTAAGATACATGAAAAGTATAAACTTATTGAGATCAATCATGGAAGGAAATATCCGTGGTACGACCCATTTGTGTTGGCTTACCAAGTTGAGCAAGTGTGTTTTGTTCCTTATCCTAGTACTTCAAATGAGAGAAATCAATGGTGGGCAGTCTTTAACATTAAGCCTAGAGGGACATTTGATTATCCGGCATTTCAAGAAGACTTTATTGAGAATCCTCCATCTTTGTCTGAATTACATGATAACGAAGATATGGTGCTAGCGAGAGGAGGAGGAGGATGAAGAAGGTAATGAAATGGAGATTGTAGGTGAAGACTTGCTTGAGGATGACGAATCGATTCGACATTGATGGAGACGAAGAACAATTTGATGATGATTTGTCAACTGATGAAGAATTTGATGAATCCGATGATGACTTATGAGCTAACTACTTTGTGTGGATTAGGTGTCTTTTGTTTCATGGTAGATGCTATTATGATTACACCTATTAGCTTCTCTGTTTTGTATTTTGGTGATGAAGAAGAATTCATTTTGTGAGCTTCGTTCATTCTATCCTTAAATTCACCTGTCAATTATTATATATATAAACTAATTACTTTCATATTGTTTCAAAGGCACATCTGAATTCTGATTTTATTTGCAACAGCTAGGTATTGTTAACAACTATAACTTTAGTTTACATTGTTTAATTCTGGTTTATTACTCACTTGTAGAAATATTATTGATTATCTTTGTGCAGGTTTTATTTTTTGGATAAATGAGTCATGATGTTGTTAATGTACTTATCTTCTTTGTTTTAATTATCCATTCAATGTTATTAGATGACATATCGTTGTAGAGGTGGACTTAATGGAAGAGGTGGAATCATAAAGGGGCCACGTAAGCCTCTTTTCCCGGCAATACAGACAGAGAATGATTACGTAGAGAATTTTGTTGGGGAGATTAATGACATATTGGCCGAGGGCCAACTAAATCAACATCAATTATCTTTTGAGACATCTACTTCTACACCACGTGAAACCACACCATATGTTGCTACACCATCTCTAGGTGCTACACCGGCATCAACAAATACTTTGAATTACGAGCGGCCTTGTATGCTTATAACGGATGACACTCGGTAACCCCGCAAAGGGGGATAAGGTGCTCGCATCCCGATGGGTTATGGTGAGTTAATTTTGAACCAAATGTTGAAGTTGTTTTTAGTTTTGTATGCTTATTTTGTGACCAATATCATGTGTATGGTTTTTATAAGGTTTGGCAAGCGTAAGGTGGTAAATAAAGTCACTGAAACCTCGTATATGGAGTTTTATGATAATCCTTACAACAATTGGTGTAATGTGCCAGAAGAGGTCAGACGGAGATGGTGGCATTCTTTTAGAGTATGTAATTTTTTTTCAGCGGATTTTCCACCTTTTTAAACTTCTTTTATATCTTCCTACATCTTTTATCTTGTTAGAAACATCTTTAGATAAGTGTTTTATTGTGTAATGGACCTAATTCAATTTACCTTCTATGCACTTTTAACAAATGAAGAAGGAATATTCTTGGGATCCATCGATGCTGCATTGGTGAAAAAAAATTGGAGGTCAAAACTCGGGAGACGTCTTAGTCAAGTGGCATCAATCCCGGGTAAGAAATCTGGTTATAAACCAAAGTGGTGCCCTTCTAGCGTCAAAGCTGGATTGAAAACCATAAGAGCAACCCCCGAATTCAAAAAAAAATCTGAGCAGTGCACTGCCAACAAAATTAACAGAACAAAAGGCTTCTCTATCAGTTGTCAGGGATCTATCTCAACGCAAGAATTGACCGAGAAAATGGCAAGTTCTTTAAGTGACATTCTAATATTTTTTTTCTTTAATGTTATTACTTGCAAATTGTAACTGAATGTTCTATTGGTTGTGTTTATGAAGACAAAAGAGAAATCTGGTCAAAAGCCAAAGCCATCAGAAGTTTTCAAGAGAGCGCATACAAAAAAAGACGGAAAGTTTGTTGACAACAGAGCAGAAACATTTTGGGTATGTTTCTAGTTGCTGCAATCTTCATCTTTATCCCTTACTTTACTTCAATTAAGTTTAATAAAATCAAGTCTTATGCTTCAATCAGGTTCAATTTAGTTACCAATAGAGTTGAGTGAATTTGAGTCTTATGCTACAATCAGGTTCGATTTACATAAAGTTCACTTGCTTCGTTTCAAAAACTATGTTAGATATCTGCCCCTAATGTATTGTAGTTCATCCATATTGTCATCTGTTTGAATCAATCTAGTCCTTAACTCTTGGGTTTGATTAAATATACTTGTTATATGATAAGGGTATCTTAAGAAGTTTTTTTGACATATCTTATGTGGCAGACTGACAATAATTAATTACTCTTATTAGCGATATGAAAATAATTACAGCTTCTAATAGTCAATGATATGGCTTCAGATCAGTTAGTAAAGGAAAGGAATGTTATTTTTTAATGATCTACAGATGAACAATAGGCTGCTGGTTTGAATCTGGCAGCTAGGTCCTTAATTTACCAATTTGTTACACCTGAATACAAGGTGTTGAATGCAAGGAAAAATAAAATTTTCAATACAGGTCAAACTCTTTGTATTAAGGCCCACTCTTCTTAATGCTTTGCTATTATGCTACATGATAATACTTCACAAGTCTGAACATCTATCTGTGCTACAAGGAAGTTGACATATTTATCTACTGTATGAATGACATGGTCCGACTTTAGCTAAGTTTCTATAGTCAAGGATAGCAGTCGGTCGACATTCTAGTGTATGAATTCTTTTTAAGTGAGTTTGAGAATTCTTTTTAAGTGAGTTTGAGTGAATTTCCCAATCTCTTAACACTTAATAATTAAATGAAAAATTTGTGAGACGTAATTTGGTTTGAAACAATCAGATTTTAGAAATAAATCTAGTTTTTGGCAGAGGCGATGTCTTGGATTGATGCTGGAGGATGAAGTGTTGCGCCTTCCCTGTCTTCCTCTTCCTTGTTTCGAATTTTCCTCTCGTTAGGCTTCCTCTTTTCGGTTTTTCTTTGTTATAGGTTGTTATTCAAGTTTTGTGCGGGCCGCCGCCGTGAGTCGGGGTCATTGTGTTTGTTCTTTGCCCCCTAACGCGGTGATTCTAGCTGCTCCTCTCCCCCTTCTCTCTTCTTGCTCAATTTTCTTTCCTCTCCTCTAGAGAAGTCTGTTGCCGCCTGCCTCTGTTGTACTACTAGGACTATAAAAATTCTTTTATATTATTTAAAGCCTTTCACCAAAAGTTTAACTCATTGAAAAAAACAACTATATTGAGTACAAAGTGTCTTCATGATTGGATAAACACCCATGGGATCTCACTTTTATAAATACGTCTTAGTGAACAATATTTGAATTATTATGATACTTTCTAAATTGTAAATATACTTCCAATTTTGTTGATTATGTTGTTGCCCACCTTTTAATTAAATTATGAAAATTGTAGGATGAACTTCAAGAGAAAGAGAACGCTAACAAGGAGAGTGATGCGCCCAAAACTGAAGAGGAGATATATCTCGAGGTGGCTGGAGGTTATGATAACAAAGGAAGAATATATGGTATGGGCTTTGCTGCTGAAAGTTACTTCAACAAACCTGTAGCCACTAAAATTAACAAACCTCCATCACAACATGTTATCAACTTGGAAAATCGTATTGCGGAGCTTACTTCTGTAAACCAAGAACAACAAAAACGCCTTGATGACACGATAACTAAGATGGAGGATCTCCAAAGAGTGGTTCTACTACTGTCTCAGAAACTATCTTAGTGTTGCATGTACCCTTTTGACACCACACCATAGCTTCTTTTTGGATAAACTAATCTATCATATATTTTGGATTTGCTTGGATGGTGTGGATTATCAAGAAAGTTCTTGACAGGTTTTTGGTTAGGATTTCTCTAGATGGACTATACTATATCAAGACATAGATTTTGCATATATAACTTTTTGTAAGTGGTATGAATTAATTTAGTAGATTATTTTCTCTCAAACTAGTAGGAAAAGGTGTTGTGTGGTTTGGTGACAAAATGTATTTGTTTTCTTATCACATTTGTTGTTGATATGTTAATTGATTTCTCTACTTTCGGAAGTGAATTGAAAAGGATGTTAATATATTTATGTACTGTATAAATGTTTGTGAGATGTCAAAGGATTGCAATGTATAGTTTTGTAGTAACAATAATGTTCATTCGGACAGTCCTAGGAAAATGGATTGGAACTATTTAGTTGTGAAATCAAGCCATTGAAACATAGCAACTGTTGCTACGGAAATAAGAAAATCGTAGCAAATTCTGGATAAAAAATAGCGGGCAAGAAGGCAAGTTTTGCTACCGAGAAATAAATAACCCGTAGCAACAGTTTGCTACAGATTTATCTATCCGTAGCAAAATATTGCTACGGAAAACATTGGAACGGTTTGTATTCCGTAGGAAACATTACAACGGTGATTGAGAAGCCGTAGCAAATTAGTTTTTGCTACCACTATATTTATTACGGTTTCATTCCGTAGCTAATTCCGTAGCAATATATTCTTTACTACGGATTTTGTATGTTTGCTACGGAAATTTTCCGTAGCTAAAAAGTGTTTTTTTTGTAGTGGAGAGATGATGTTTTTTATGATTTTCTTGATGTTGTGGAATATTTTCTGAACCCTAATTCACTGAATACTTAGAGATGATGTTAAGGGGACAAAAAGAAGGTGGTTTGAATGCTGGGTGGTGGCTTCCACCTTAGGGGCTAGAGTAGGGGACAAGGGAGAGTAGAGGGAAGAATAGGGAGGGGGTGGTCGGGTGTTGGCCGTGGGTTTACTTAGGGGGGGTTCTTCCTCTCTTTTTTTTATTCAATTTTGCTTTAATTTATTTGTTGTTGTTATACAAAAATTCTTATTACATTAATTCATCATTAGTTATTGTTAGTCTAATTTGTTAACCTATTTATAGTAATTTTGTAAATTTTAATTTCTCTTAGTCACAAAAATTTATAACATGTTCATTTAGCTTATAATTATTGTTAATCAAAATTTTAGCTTAATTAAACAAGTTTATAATTTCGGGATATTACACTTATCCAATGTACATTTTCCCGTCATGACTCCATTAATGGTCAATGATCCATAGATTGAGTTCGGGGGTGAGGATACGAATAAGATCAGGAATCAAATTCACCAATTGATGGCCACTACTTAATATCGATTCATATCTATATTTATGCAAATAAACAATCACAAAATATTTTAATGCAATCTAATAATTAATCTATGTTGGTTCATTAAACAAACAAAAGACTAATTTTTTGTGACATGTTATTATGCAATCAAATTACTGGGTTCCTAATAGATTGTCCAAATTATCTGATAAAGTTAGAACAATTTCTTAGGTCTTGATTAGCAATAATAACATGCTGGTGATGAAAGCATAAACAGGACAATCATAGAAAATATATAAGAAAAATAAGAAAGAAAGAGTAGAGATTAGAATGTACAAAAGAATGATTTTTTATTAAAGATCGATGTGGCTTGGGTCTGAGGGAATAACAACCTTCGGGAAGAGCAATTGTGAAGCCTTTCAACGAACACTTGTGAAGATCGATCAAAGTATGTGCTATGTGTTTGTAAATATTTATGTATTTGTAAATATGAAAATATGAGTATGGAAGTTTTGAGAATTCGCAAGTATTCTAGTGTATATAGCGTATAAAGTGTCCCTTTGATCCGAAAAAATCAGTGGCCTTTTTATATGAAAATATTATGAAAAGATTAAAAAAAAGTAAATTGCGCGTCGCGCAAAGAGTGCGCTAGCTGCACGTCTCTGCGTGACGCGCAAATCCATGAGTCAGGCGCAGATTGGTGTGTCTGACGCGTTCCAGCCAATGGGACGAGCGCACGTGGCGTGCCAGATGCGTTTTTGTACGATTTTCTTTTACTCCTTTAAATCCGGAAATCAACTTTTTTGAGATAAAATCTAATTTCAATTTTAAAATATCTTTGAAAATATTTATTTATTTATTTATGAAAATATTTATTAAAATAATACATAAATACAATTAATTATCATGAATAATTAATTGGACTTTTTCAAATGATTGGGCTCAAAATATTTTTATAGACTCAAAATAATTAATTTTCTAGAATAAGTAATTGGGCTTTAAAATAGGGTTTTGGATCATTATTGTAAATAAATAAGCTTTATACTTTAAAATAATTTTGGACCTGCTATTCGGACTGCTCTCCCCTTAGGTCGAACCAATTAAGACCGCAGTATGTTTCATCATTGGGCCTTAAATAGGAAGATACGATTATGTATCTACAGGAATCGACATCCAAAATTCAATGAGAAAGTGAAGAGAAGCTGGGAAATAGGTGTCCAGAAGACTGCAATGTTTAAAGTAGTTCATAAACTGAAGAGGGTCAAGGATGAGTTAAGAAGACTAAACAGGGAGGCCTTTTCTCAAATGTTTAAGCTACAGAGGTAAATGCAAAGGAGAGATTATGATAGTGCCAGGAGAATCTTCATAAGAATCCTTAGGATGCAACTGCTGGTGAATGTGAAATTCAGGCCGCTAAAGAGTATAAAAAGGCTCACTCACACTATATTTCTTTTCTTCAACAGAAAGCTAAACTTGACTGGATGAGAGATGGTGATGGGACACTAGATTATTTCATCAGGCAATAAAAGAAAGAAGATTACAGAATATTGTTTATGGTGTTCATGATATGGATGATAAGTGGGTGGATAATATTCAGGAAGTGAATGAAGCTTTTCTTGCTTATTATAAAAAGCTTTCAGTTACTAAAAGAGAGGATATATTGCATGTTCAGTATTAGGGATGTCAATAGGTAGGATTAGGACCGGATCCTCTAGGATCCAGATCCAGATCTGTTTTTGAGGCATATCCAGATCCGATCTGGATCCGCTTGGAAATAAAATTGAGGATCCAGATCCAATGAATCCTACGTATCCGGGACCAAAACGGATCCTAAACTATTTTCTTCAAACGACCCTAATTTTCACAATAATTAATGATTTTAAAGAACAAAACAACATTATTTAGCATTTCATTTGTCGATGTTGAAGCAAACAAGCATTCAACCTTAATATGACAAATCCTAGCATAAATAACGTTAAGAGTTTAACATTAAGTTTTACCCTTTTAATTATATATTTTAAAATAATTTTAAAAAATGGGTAAACGGATCCGGTTCTGGATAATAATTTAGGACCGGGTCCAGATCCGCTTGTAAAAACTAGGATCCAAATCTTGCCAAGATCCGTCGGGTCCAAAATTTGAGGATCCAGATCCGTTTTCGCTAAAAACGGATCTGGAGCCACGGATCCGGATAGGGTCTACTACCCACTTACATCCCTATTCAGGATGCTATCATTGAAGCATGCCCTATTTTGACTGAGATCAAAGAAGAAGGATGTTGCATCCCTTCACTACTGCAGAGGTAAAAGAACCACTCATATGACTTAGGCAGTAGGCAGAGCACATGGAGACATGTACTATCTCGGTGGATGCCACTAATAAAGGAAAACTAGGTAGCATACCAAATTAGATGAATGTGAAAAACTCCCTTTTACACGACACAAGATGTGTATATATGACTCTACCTCCTAGATACAAAAGGGAAGAGATTTCATCTTCAATTCCCTCAAAGGTGCGTAAACTGCAGAAGTCCTTATATAGACTAAAGCATCCCCAAGACAATGGTTTGCAAATCTCACCATTGTCTTGACAGATGATAAGTGACATTTATGTCACTACTTTTAGGAGTAGTTTTATATTGTTTTCATAGTTTAAGTTCATTTATTTCCATATATTTTAGCCTTTATTTTTTCTTTTCATATTTTATAGCTTAAATAAGTATAGTTTTAATTACTAGTTTTTAGCTCTTATTTTCGTAATTAATTAATTTTCTTTATTTTAGTAATTTTATAGATGGATTAGTTTAGATTTCGTGATTAGTTTTCTATTTTTATTTCCTTTTAGTTATTAATTTTTATTTTCTATATCTCGTTTCTTTCCTTGTATTTTAGTTTTGCTTATAGGTGAACGTTTTGGAGTTATGAGCTTCAAAGTTAAAGTGAGCTGTGTGGTTTTGGAGTTAGGCTCTATTCTTTTGGACTGAATTAATGAAAATTCATTTCAATTTAGTTCTGTTCAGACAAATTCAATTCAGTTTAGTTCATAGTTTCCTCTCACAGTTTTGATTCAGTTCAGTTCAGACAAATTAAGTTCAGTTCAAACAAATTCAGTTCAGTTCAGTTCAATTCAGTTCAAAAGAATAGAGCCTTATAATGCAAAAACTATCCTACAACACACCATTCCTTAACCTCTACCACACTAAATCTACCCTACACCACACTACATCACCACCACCCTCTTCCCTAGCCCACAACACTACAGCGCCACCACCGCCCTCAACACCATCATCTTCCTTCACCACACGGAACACCACCTCCACTCCAGCAACGTCATCCTCTGCCCCCAAACACTGCAACACCACCACACCAAACACCATCTCCACCACAGCCTCGCATTACTCCCAGCCCACAGGAGCGGGCGCTCCGTGCTAATTCACCACAAAACAGAAGAGTTCCTGGAAGTTTGAGCGACCATGGCGCGACCTCGGAGCGGGCGCTCATCAAACCAACCCATTTACAAACAACACGTGGAGTGGTCTTACCTGACATCCTAAGATTGACGTCGTACACCATGAATCAACAGTGAATATTGAGCTAGGAGAAACTGAGATCAGCTGCCACAATTGTTACACGTCAATTATTGATGATGATAGAAGTAAATCCAGCGGCTTGATTTCGATATTGGCGCTGATGCAATTTGTTGATGATGTGAAGATGTGTGGTGCGTCGAACAGGGAAGAAAATCGCAAAATGAGAAAGTAGCACAGCAGCGAAGAAGAGTAAAGAGGAGATCAATTTTTTTTTGGTTTTACCTTTCTCCCTTTCTTTTTCTTTTTCCTTTTATTTTTCTTTCTTTTCTCCCTTACTCTGCTGCACTTTGTTTTCTACCTTTTTTTCTTTTTCTTTTACCTCCTTTTACCTTTTTCTATTTTCTTTTCCATTTTCTTTATTCTCTTTTAATATTAGGAGTAGTATAAATACCTTTAACCGTTATTTTTTTGGGGAGCCAAGTTTTAGGAAGTGTTAAGTTTTTCATTATTCACCACTCTTAGTTTTAGAAATAGTTTTTAGGGTCTTTAGGGAGGATTAGCCTCCATAGGCTAGTTTAGAGAGAAAAAGGGAGAAAACTCAAAGAGAAGTTGAAGATTGTAAGATTCAAGGGTGACAACTTGTATTGGAACTTTCAACAATTAATCAATGAGCATTTCTTACTCTATATCTCCTCTTTTATTGCTTTATTTTAATTGTATCCATTAGATTAGTTGTTAATTGCTTAATTTAATTATTTATGTTTATTTAATGTTAGATTAATGTTTAGTATCATGTTATTAGTTGGTAATTCTCTCTAAAGTTCTCATTTTTGTGCTTATGTAGTAGTTTGTTGGTTAGGGATTGAGTGAAAATCCAACCATGTATGATTGAATAGGCATTTGATATTAGATTTAGAGATTTGTATGATTAACATATTGATTGCTTAGCTTTTCTAATCTATGTTGCATTCTCTTTGATCACTTGAATGTTGTATAAGATTGGAGTAGATGGATTTAGGTTGGCATGAGAGTGTGACCTATTGACTTCTATTATTGATTTGTGATTATTTGAACCTTGAGATATGTTAGTAATGGACGAGAGTCCTTATTTGATGTCTTTCAAAAATTCTCCGCCTATAAGAGTAGGATGTGAGTTGTGTGTTGGGTCAATAGCTAATTCATGTAGTGTTCATGTATTTATCTCTATGTTTGATATTCTTATGCCTATTTCATGATTAGTTGGTATTTAATCCCGTCTCCTAATTTTAGTTATCTTTGATATTTAGCTTAGTTTGGTAGTTCTTAGTTGGTTATTGACAATTCCCGATTTGATTCGGGCCTAGCTTATTGTTTATTTAACACAATTTTGGTGTTCCTTAGTCCTTGTGGAAGAATGACCCTTGCTTACCACATTACTTAGTTTAGTGGTTTAGTTAGTTAGTTTGACTTTAAGAGATTAGTAACGACCTAGTTTTTTCTATGTCAACAGACTATGAGTTCCAACAATCCAAAATAGATGATTTCCTCTTCATCTTGTGTGTTGGCACTATATTTGTGGTTGTGTTAGTATATGTAGATGACATTCTAGTGGTAGGCAACAATCCACGATCCATAGCTGCCGCCTTAGAGTTATTGGCCTCATTAATATGAAGGATTTAGAAGCCATTAGGCACTTCCTGGGGATAGAAGTTGGCAAATCTGATAAAGGCTTCCTTCTATCTCAGAAGAAATACACCATGGATCTCATTAAGGAGTTTGGCATGGAAACCTCCAAAAACCTCTTAAGCTGCTTCTAGATTCTCACACTAAACTGACTATTCTGGGACACTTGTTGGGACACGTAGTTTAAGGTGATAAGTTGTAGTGTGGTTATCAAATGTTATTTTATTTAAAAAGTTGATGTGATAGGAGTTGGTGGTGTATTTTTTATTAGAGGAGAGAGAGGAAGTTGGGTAACTTTTTATTGATAAAAGGAAGAGTGTGGATCAAAGATGTGTAAAAGAAATAATATATTAATAGTGGAACCATGTCAAAAATGGAAGTGTTCAAACTAATTTGGGACAAACATAAAAGGAAAGTGTTCAGACTATTCTGGGACGGTGTGAGTATCAAATAATTTTGAACCCACTAATTTTTTAACAAGGAGCACAAGCCTCCCTCATACATGACTCTAAATATTCCACTTAGAAAGGAGGGGTGGATGAGATTTGAACCCATGACCTTTA
This sequence comes from Beta corolliflora, assembly GCA_947648045.1. NCBI lineage: Eukaryota > Viridiplantae > Streptophyta > Magnoliopsida > Caryophyllales > Amaranthaceae > Beta > Beta corolliflora. The sequence goes on from CANSZD010003970.1 coordinate 135,896, forward strand.
TATCATGATGGCTTTGATACCATGTCAAATGACCAACTCAACTAAAAGTTTAAGCTGATGGTTAGAGCACCAGGAATAGTTTTATACTCTATCACTAAGCATATATGTCATAATAATTCGTTTTATTATTGTTAGAAAACTATAGTATATTGATATGAAGAACTGAAAAAAAGCTAAATTTTGTATCTTAACATATCTTATTATATTTTCAATTTAGGATATACATTTCTACACTAAGAGGCTAAATAGATTAGAGGGTGTTTATAGAGCACTCCAAAAAATACATAAATTGATTGGCCCTAAATATGAGCTCAAAAAAGATTTAGATGTCCAATGCAACAATATAGGTATTAAGTACCCCTCAACTGCTATTGTACATCCTAAATCTAAAACTAATAAGATATAATTTGATAGTATGCATTGAGACGAAATGACGATAAATTGGAGTTAAAATTAATCAATGAATAGTGTCATTTCACCCAATGTTTCATTTAAAACAGAACGGAGGAAGTGGATATTTTCACTGTCATTTATAATCTAAAGATTACCATGATTTCAAGATAATAGTACTCTTTTTTTTTTTTAATCTTTCTCACTATTTATACTTAGATAGAATGTTCTCAATTTTTGTCAATTTATTAGAAAAAATATAGTCGTGTGGGGTCTTGTTTAATTCGTCTCAACTAGTACTTGATTAATATTCAATCGTTATGATTTTTATTAATATATTTTGAAAGATATTTAAGTTCAAAGATGTGCATTGGGAGACGCACACAAGAAAGTGAGAATGATAGATAAAAAACAGAGGGAGTATTATTCTTTATGATGATATTAAGGTTTTCCATAATCTCTCTATCTACGTTGAAGTGTGGGTATATTTGTAATCAAATTACAATACAATTTTTTTTTCCCTGAAAATAGTGACATTTTTTTTCCAAATGTTCAATGATATTAATATATGCAACTATTATTTTAAAAGGGGGAAAATTATGCGAGTAACTCTTAACATAAGCATGAAGATGATGAAACAGTCAATCGAGCTCAAATGGACACACAATATTCCATCATTTATGTGAAAATACGAGCTCATAGTACAACTTGCACAAGGTTTGGATTCCATATCATTATTCAACAACTCAATTGACTTATTTATCCTTTTTTCTTTTTTACTTTTTGGATACTTTTGCACCATATATCTAATCTTAAAATTTATCACTCACTTGCGAGGTTCGCCACAAAATAATCTTTTCGTTATAAATTTTTTGTTTTTCTGTTATTCTATCATGAGATTCTTTAAAATGACCTCCTTTTTGCTTGCGGACAGTGAAAGCACCACGAAATAATAGGGTGGGAATATACATATAGATGGGGCCTTTCCTTCTGGAAACTCCCTGCTCTATCCTATTAATTCCTTTGATTTGACTGGCCTAAACCATAATATAATTCAACATACACAGAAAATTCGTTAATAATTTTGCTCATGATTTGACTGGCCTAAACCATAATATAAGTCAACTTACACAGTAAAGCGTTTACTTCCTCCGTTTTATTTTACATGTTACACTTTTCTAAAACGGAATGGTGCAAAATACATGTTACACTTTTTTTTCTTTCCCAAATTGGTAAGTTTTGCCCTGTAAAATGACCAACTTACCCTTACTTACTACAATTAAGAAACACAAAACCCACTTAATCGATCCTATTAAAACAAAACCTAATCTAATCGACCTAAACTATTCCCACCAAAATATAAACCCCCCAACTACCTTTCATCCAACACATCGGGTAGATGAAACCCCCCAACTACATTTCATTCATTCAACCCCCACCATTATTGATCTTCAATTCCGTAACCCTAAATCTACGATATTCATCTCCCCTCCCTTCAAACGTTCCTCTCTCTCTCCTCACCTTCATTTTCTCTCTCCTCACCTCCAATTTCTCTCTCGACCTCCATTTTCTCTCTCTTAATTTCATCCGTTTCTCGTGAAGTCGCCTATAGAAACTTCGAATTCTCCCTTCATCGCCTGAATTCCTCACTCACTGTCTTCGAAATCATCTGCAACATCTCAAAGAACCCTAGATCTGCTCTTTGTAGTCCCTAAAAAACCCTAATTTTAAAAGAAAATGTATGTCCCATATCTTCAACCCCTTGTTGATGCACTTTTTGAAACCAACGATGCTGATAAGTCTGATTGCATCAGGGAGTTGATGAAGGCTTTGAAGCGAACTCCCTTGGCCCGGAAGACTTTACGACGGTGGAGACGCGAAAAATTTGCTTCGCCCTTATGTCTTGAAGGCTTTGGGTGTTGTGGTTGATGAATTTTACAAAAAGACTTCCTTCCCTGTTCTTCCATTCCACAACCTGGGAGTCCCCCCAAAGAGAAGATCTTGGGCCACCAACCAATTGAAAAGAGGTTGACGCCTAGATCCAGTAAGGTTGAGGTTATGATTGATGTGGAGGAAGGTGGGGAATTGGGTGATGGGAAAAAAGGTAAGGGTGTTTTGAGGTCAACCCATGAGATAGTTTGCGCACTTAGGGCTCCTGAATTTTATTGTTTCTCGAAGAAAGGTAAGGTTAAAGAGGTGAAAGGGAATGAGAAAGAAGTCAGGGGGCCTAAGAAAGAGGTGAAGGTGGCTGAGGATAAGGTGCATGGGAAGGGGAAATAGGTTAAGGGGAATTGTGATTGTTTGGGATGTACTGCTACTGCATTCAATGTGTATGATGATGAGGGGAACACATATGCAATGTATGTTGAGAGTGATGGGGGTTTCAAAGTTTTTGATGTGGTTGAAGACATTGTGGGTTCATCTCGAGGGTGAAGATGATGAGCTTGATGTCCCTATGAGCCCCCGTACTAGCTCGAACCGGACCCGCATTCGCATTGCTTCCTACTACGGCGTAAAGCAAAAAAAAATATGAGTCCCTGAGGTTCTATCATCCTAACCCAGTTTAATTTCCTTTTACTTTTAATGTGTATGTTCGTGCCTTTGCATATCAGTCCCCTTTAATGATGTGGTTGCCTAATTGGTATGGTTGCTTTAATTGGATTGGTTGCCTCATTGGTTTTGGTTGCCGCATTGGTTTGGTTGCCTATTCTGTTTTATTTGCTGTGGTTGCCTCATTGGTTTTGGTTGCCAATTATGGTTATATTTGTTGTGGTTGCCTCATTGGTTTTGGTTGCCTATTGTGGTTGTATTTGCTGTGGTTGCCTCATTGGTTTTGGTTGCCTATTGTGGTTGTATTTGCTGTGGTTGCCTCATGGGTTTTGGTTGCCTATTGTGGTTATATTTCTTTGTGGTTGCCTTTTTGGTTTTGGTTGCCTATTCGGTTTTATTTGGATTGGAGGTTGGATTTGGATTGGAGGTTGTTTTTAATTGGTTTGGTGTTGATTTGGTTTGGAGGTTGGGTGATGAATTGGATTGGTTTCTTTGGTTTGATAAATGGCTAATGATGTCAATATGGCTTAATGAAACCTAAATGTGTGGCCTGGTTTGCTGAGTTATTTGAGTCCCTCTCTGCTAAGTTAATTCAGTCCCTTGTATGAGTTACTTGAGTCCCTTTTTTTTATGATGTTCACATATAATCCAGATGATGAAGAGACTCATGCTTGTGGCTTGAGGAGCAATAGATGATTTGCTCCTTATTGGTGTAAAACCAATAAGTTGAGGATTTAAATCATCCATTACTTCCTCAATGAGCTATGCAATTATTCCTGATGGATTTAAATAAACACAACTCCCATCAACTTGTTGACATGCAAAAATTGAACATAAAGATAAATTCTTTTCAACCATAATTGTTGCAGCAGTGCTTATACAAACCAATACTTGACCATAACTCATTACACATCAAAAACAAAACATAAAAGCTAGGCCCAAAAACTTTCTGGTTTGATTAAAAGTGTTGCTTCATCTTCTCCATAAGCTAAACCAAAAGTGTTCAAATTTCTATACCTGTGTATATGCCTTCTTATATACTTCTTATATACCAAAAAGTTGCCCCTGTTTCTTCTCCTTCATACACAGCAAAAACTTGTGCAAAAAAGTAACTTCATCTTCTCCAATTCTAGGCTTAGTGGTGCATCTAGGTAGTCAAAAGCTTCACCTACATTAATAAACCTTTCATTTAGATAAGCAACTGCCTCATCTATAACTGATTGCTCAACTTCCACATTGTCTAGAACTCTAGAAGTAATCCCTGTCTCTCTAGCTTTCTTTTGCCATGGTGTGGGTTCTTGTAATTATTCCCTCCTTTGCATTTAAGTATCTCTACCATGACATATTTCAATTGCAACCAAGTGTACTTCAATACTTCAGTGGTCAAAGAAATCATAACAATCCCCGCACTTTTAAAATTAAATCATCTAGATTCTTAGGAAAAGACTAATATTGTAGTGTTTGAATTGCTCTGAAAAATCCTAAGTCTAGGACATTTAAGTCAGGAGACGTAGGTGGTTGATTGATTAGTTGAATATTGAAGCCATTCTGAGTTATTGCTTCCCTAAATGCTGGGTCATCTGCATGAATGTGAGGTCTTGCATTGTCTTGCTGTATGTAAATATCACTAGTACAGAATACTTGATTTGCGTCGAATGTCAGACCCTCATTTGCGTCGGACATGGGTGCGACGCGAGAGGCCTCGACGCAGATAGCCGAGACACATCCGCATCGGATGGAAATTCGACGCAATTGAAGTACCATTTGCGTCGGATGGGAGCTAGGTCCGACGCACATGAACACCTCCCCGCCGAGCATTGAAAAGAGTGATTTGCGTCGGATCCATGTCCCCATCCGACGCAAATGGCTTGAACATTATAAAAAAATCAATGATTTGCGTCGGATTCCATCCCCCATTCGACGCAAATTGGTTGAATATTATTTAAAAAAATAATTTTCAACAATTCAAGAAAGACAATCAGATTTAGTCCAACCAAATAATCTTAAAAAAATAATCAGAACTAAAAAAATACAAATCCGTATTTCACCACACTAAAAAAACACAAATCCATATTTCACCACACTAAAAATACAAATCAGATTTCAAGACAAAAAAATACAACACAATCGTAAAATGTTGCCCAAACCACCAATAGCACGCCGGAAACCGCCGGGAAAGGTCGCGCATATCTGCAAAATTTTAAAAATAAAGTAGGAGAAGATGTTGAAATCAGAAACATTTGAACTCATGATTCGCAACAAATATACTAAGATCTACAATCAAATTATTAATTCGTAATTTAATAAACTTCACAAAAAACAAAAAGCATTTCAAGATCTAACCCACAACAAAACAACAAACAATTCAATAAGAAACACCACCAAAATTATGACTCTAGCAGTAGAATTAAATCTTCTTCTTTTTTACTTGGGAAAAAAGTTGCAGTTAAAAGACTTTCTACGAGGCATTTCGTCGAACAACTAAGATGCATTAGCAATAAAAGACCCCAAAAGGGACCAATTATAAAAATGACAGATGACCCACCTCAAAACTCAAAAAAAGTGGTCAGAGGTGCAATTTTAGCAACGATTGTAAACGGAATAGTAAGGAGAAAATCAAATTCTCGGTAAAAAATATAAGAGGAACAAAATTAATGGAAATCATTTAAATTGATGAACAATTATAATAATATAGGGTAAAGCAAAGAAAAAGGAGAGAGAATGAACCTGTAATTATAAATTAGAGCTATTTATACTAAAGATGAAAGCTTCAGAATGATGATAATAAGATTTGATGTTGTTTCTTCAGATTGTCGCTTTTTTTTCTGCTAAGTTGCGAGCTCAACCGCATACAGAGAGACAAGAGAGCTCAGCTGCCTCGCTGGTGCTGGTGTCGGTGTGGTGGCGCCGAAAATTGTGCTCCCTTTTCTAAAACAACTACGAACGAGATAGGAATTGGGAGATGGTAGTTGATTTATCGGTGAGATAGGAAGATCTGAGGATTTAAGCGTGAAATCAAATGATTCGATATGTGCGAAGGGGAAGAAGGGGATGGAGAGATTGAAGATTGAAGATTTGAAGAAGCGGATGGAGGGATTGAAGATTTGAAGGAGGGGACGGAGAGTTGAGTGGCGGTATGAGGGGCTAAATGTGAGAGAGTTTTAGGGTTAGAGAGAGAGAGAAAGTGTGAGGGAACTAAGGTGTAACTCGAAAATAAAAGGGGAATAGGAGATGTGCGTCGGATGGGCCTCCTGATCCGATGCAAATATCCTAAGCCCAATAATTTGCATCACACATTAAAGATGTCCGACGCACATTGTTCCCCTTTCAGTCACTTGCGTCGAACTAAGACCAGCATCCGACGCACATGATTCTCCTATTCATTTGCTTTAATTATTTGCGTCGGTTGTACCTAAAATTCGACGCACATGAACCATGATTTGCGTCGCATTCATGCCGTATCCGACGCAAATGACATTTCTGCGTCGGATCTCCAGTTGTACGACGCAAATAAGGAGACGCAAATCAACGTTTTTCTACTAGTGTATCCTTTGACACACCCTCTGGCCAATTCCTCATTATGGAAGGGATGATAGTGTTGATTATCATGTCCCTCATAACTGATAAGTTAACACTTTCAATTGCCTTTGTAATTCAAGTTCCTGCCCTTCTATTTTTAGTTGAATGCTTGGCCCTCCCATACTCAACAAAAGGATAGATACCAAATTTTCCATCATGTATCATATTCCCTTCACTGTCCTTAATAGGTCTAGATGTTGCACACATGAACATAGCTTGAATCTTATACCTTTTAGATTGACAACAACTATAAGGGTCATCTTCAGCAGGGAGCAAGTAGAATCTCCTCATGTCTGGACTCAAATAAAACCACTTTTCATTTATGTGAAAAACATTATGCATGTCAACAAATTTTGGTGGTTGTGTTCTTGTTGCTGGTAATATGTGCTGCAACACCCACTTCATTCTTTGAAGCTTGTGATCATCTGTTAGTTTTGGGTGAGTGCTGCTTGTGTGACTTATGAGCTTCTCCTGTTTCAGCAGTCTATACACAGTGGATGAGGGGACTTTAAGATAACCAGCAAATGCCCTAATTGAAGTCCTTAGATGAAGTGGGACTGACTGAAGCCATTTTTCATCATAAACTCTTAGTTTCCTACCACATCTGCCTATTTTTTTGCTTCTAACATCTATGGCATGCCCATTTGCTCTCTGTTTTTTTTGCATCTTTCCATATTCTATCTAATGTCATCCTATGTATGCCATACTTTCTTGCTAATTGTCTTTTTAAACCCCATGCAAGTTTACCTTTTGTTTCTAAGGTAAGAAATTCATCAACCAACATTCTCCTTTTTTCTAAACTTAACATTGGTTTTTTTCTTGTTGAACTTACATTGTTTTCTGTTTGTGTTTGTGGATGTACATTCTCCTATTGCTATTGTTGTTGCTGTTGTTGTGCTTCTTGCTCTGTTTCTGTGCCTCCCTCATCATCATCCGTGTACTTGTCATCATCACTGTCATAATGCTCTCCCATTTCATGCAGCAGCAAGTCATCCTCCATGCCTTCAATTTGTAGCAACTCTTGAAGGCAAAAGAACCCTGCATCTCCCATACCCCATTTTGGTAGATTGAAAGAGAAGATGAAGACTGAAGTTTTGAAGGTTTTTGTGGGAATCTGTAATTTTTTGGATGATTAATTTAAACATTAATGTGCAGTGTGTGCAGTGAACAACTAGCTTAACTTAATTAGCTTGTAATGATACTAAACTATGCTAGGTGATGACATTTTCTCTCTCTTCATTTTGTGAAAAAATCCTCATTTAATGTTGGGGGTTTATATAGAAGAGAGAGTTTGTAGGGATGTTAGAAGACAGTCTTCAACTGATTTGAAGAAGGCAAAATTTTGAATTTTATGAGAATTTTGGAGGCAATTGAACTTGGTGCCAAAAAAATTGGCTTTGTCTGATTCCCCCCCCCCACTTGGGCGTGCAAAAATAAGGAGGGAAATTGGGGTGTGGTCCCTCTTTTCTCTCTCTCCTCCCTTCCCTTTAACCCCCATGTGCAATGGTCCCCACTAGTTTAATCCCCTACCCTTACTTTTACTTAGGGTCTGTTCTGTTCAACTTATGTTATCTTATCTTATCTTATCTTATCTTATCTTATCATATCTTATTTTATTCTGAAATGAGTGAAGATAAGTTGAACATAACATCTTATCTTATCTTATCTTATCTTATCTTATCTTATCTTATCTGATCTTATCTTATCTTATCTGATCTTATCTGATCTTATAAAATCTTATATAAGTTAAAATAAGTTGAACAGAACGGACCCTTAATCCCCAATTAAATTTTTACCTAGGTAACCGCAATTTTCAAAAGTGTAACATGTAAAAAAACAGAGGAAGTATAATTTTTCTCATGTATTAGTCCAAAAATTATTATAGCAGCTAGGGTTGCATGACCGCATACGGATCCCACGAATAATATGGATGAAAGTCATTGTTATGTACGTCCAATCTTTTGGGTCAATACATCGGGCTTTAGGGAAAGTATCCAGGGAGCAAGTTCGCTATGAGCATGACGATCTTGCAACCATCTGTCGTTAGAATTGTATTTTGTTTTTTGTTCTTCAATTCGATCTGTACGCTTTTCCGATGTAAAAAAAAAAACATCCGTCGCAATAATTGGTTAGCGTTTGGTTTGTGAATAGGAAAAAGATCTCCTGTTCCACTTAAAGGTATCATTATTCGTATAATCGTATAACTTAATCATATTAGTTGATATTAATTATTATTTGCTTCCTAGTTTGTTTGCTTGCCCTTAGGATGAGCTTTAGTTTGTAAATGGTTTTTTGGTTAATATACTTATCAATTACTTAGAAAAAAAAATCATTATTTGCTTTATTTCTTTTTTAAAAATAAAAAAGTTTTTTTCTTTAAATTTGATGATGTGGACAGTGGAGCTATAATATTGAGTAGGCCATATTATAGTACAAGAAAGTGGGACAAATTATTTGGTCTAACAAATATATAAGGTTGGAAATCGATTGGGTAATAATCTCATGCTTGTTTGTTAAGTGAGAGGTTTTCGTGTTGTGCATTTTTACTACCCGTATCCTCATCGCATATATGATGTTGTCTTGTACTGTTGTTCATTAGTTTCTTTTAATAGACCTCTCTAACTATTATAAGTTATACTCGTATAATAATTTACTTATGCTATTATATATTGTTAATTAGCTTTGCACACCAAAAAACAAAAATGTTGTTAATTAGCTTCTTTCAGCAAATGACCTTAGCGGCTTGCTTCCTTTTCTTTTTTCATCTCCTTTTAAGGCAAGTAATACAAGGGGGAGAGCGAAGAGATTAAAGGGAGGCAGAGGCAGAAGAAGAAGAAAGAAGAGAGAAAAATATTGAGAAAGATATAGTGAGAAATATATTGTTAATATCCATGGCAATGATTGCCATTTCTAAATACCTGTTTTTCTTCATAATTATTCATTATTAATGTCATACATTGAGGTGATATTAATATGGTTATTTGTATTGCTAAATTTAATTTGAATATGGCTTTAGGTCTATCTAAGAACGAGGAAGAGAGTTTGACAATATACAAGTCCAAATGAGGTTCCATTCTAATTTCTTAAACCATGATTAATTAGCACTAGGAAAAATAGCTCCTATGGTTTGTAAGGTGACTATATTTTTTTCTCTATTCAATGCAGGACAACTCTTATGTCTACACAACAAACAAGGGGTTCAAATATATATATAAGAATAAAATATAACAAATTTAAAAATAAACATGTCTAGTGAACAAAATAGTTTTCTTATTTTGAACACAAAACTTTTCTTACAAAATGGTATACAAAATGGTTACCATATTACTATCTTGCTAGGCTGCTAGCAACAGATCGCATAATAATCATGCCGTGCAAATGATGGAGCATATATTGCAACTGTGGAATGGCATCACTGGTTAGTTATAACTGTTGTATGATAAGATGCCTAGCAAATAGCAACACTCTGATGAAGTATCCTGTTCAGAAGTAAACGATAGGGTATACTTATTCCTAAGGTTCAAATCAAAAGAAACATGTAGGTGTGCTTTTAGGTTTCGTCTTCATTGACCAAAATTCTATCGAAAATAAAAGAAACGACAGCAGACAATAACTTACCTTCTCAATGTCCCTTGTATACAAAAGATAAAAGCTACTAAAATTGATTTTGCTCCTAAAATTTTCTTCTAAATATATCAAAACTTAATAAATAGTTGCATCTATCTATACCAATATATTAAAAGGCGTGCCTATATAAGGAACTGTGCCACGTGACACTCTCCCTAAGGGCCTTTTACTCCATGTAATCCACAATAATAAAAAAATTTAGAAATTGCATAGTATAAGGTTTGATGTCGAGACCTCAAGAACATATACTAAAGTCTTAACCACTAGACCAAATAACATTTAGTATCATCATCTTAAAGTATAATATTAATAATGAAAATTTTCCTTATCCGGGGCGTAGCCCGGACCTAATAACTAGTTAAAATTCTAAATAGAGATCACGGATTCCTGATTAATCAACTATTATAATTTAAAATTAATTTTTTTATCAATACCAATTATTGAAAATACTTACATTGGAAATTAGACTTTAACTTACTCAAATATACATCAAATTAATGCTTTCACCAATAATTAGCTTTTTCCATAATAATAAAAAAATTATGATTTAGTTAAAACTACTTTTTACCTCAAATTATTCCATACTTTTCCTACTTCTCGTTCAAGTCCGTTTCTAAAAGATTTTTCTACTTTTACTTTACTTTTTATTTCTTAAATTTGTTACCTTTTCACACTACCTTACTCCACTTTGTTGGATCCACATAATTTTACACTATCTGACAACCACATCTCTTTGCTATTTAAGTAAACAAAAAGGACACATACTCACACTCTATCTCCTATTCGCTTTGATATGTGTCGTTACATAAATAGGGAGATATAAGATATAACGGAGGAATATAACATTAGTACAATAGTTAATGACTTTGGACCATATAGTTATTAATTGGAATAATCATATCTTTCTCGGATCTCGAAAATGTTGCATCCGCTATTATTTGTAGGTTGTTTTTGTCCTTTTCAATCTGTTTTTTGCTGCCTCAAAATTGTCTTTATTCATTGAAGTTTCTTCAATATATACAAATAAAAACACTGGAAAATGGATGGAACATCCACTTACCAAACCTACACAACCTACAAATCTAATCAAGGGCCCCTAGATATTATGATCCATGTCAGAAATACACCAACCAAATAAAAAGGCAAAATTGGGTCCATTAGTCATTAAAAACTCCACATTTGATGTTTTCTTTAGTACATTAAATCTCTCTATAAATAACCACACTTGGTTCATCTTCTCCTCATGCAAATCATCCTTTGTTAGTCAAAGTGTCGTTTACTAGTAGAGTACTTAGTGCTAACTTATGGATTTAGCAAAGAGAGCATTATTTGTGGTCCTAATAAGTTTGGTTCTTATTGTCATACTACTATACATAGCGCCTGTTGAATGTTCTAGGCATAGAATAAATCCTTTCAATGTTAACAAGGAAGAAAATTCCTTGGAAAACAACCATCATGTGACTAATCTCCCCGGCCAACCGGCGGTCGATTTTCAGCACTATGCCGGATATGTGCCGGTGAACCAAAAAAATGGAAGGTTTATGTTTTATTGGTTCTATGAGGCCTCTTCACAACCTGATGAAAAGCCACTAGTTTTGTGGCTTAATGGTGGTAAGCAGACATATATACAAATGTGTCTTTCTTTAATTTGTTTTCTTTTTTCACCAACTTTTTTTATAGTTCTTTTGACTTATCAATTGTGTAAGTAGCGTACAAAAATGTGTCAAGTTTGATACTCTAGGGTGTGGTAAGGTAATATTACTCCTTAACTTATTGTTGTCTTAAGATTTAATTTTGTATTTTCATAGTTATGCATATGGGTGTTGTTCTGATATGAAACAGGTGGCGGTCTTAAAGTAAGTCCGCCAAGAGTGGAGTGGTCGACCGCTAGTGAATAGCTGCAAGGAAGCAAACTTAAACTATCCTCGGGGGATGCGAGGAAATCCCCTCCAACGATAAATCAAGTCAGAGATTTGTCCATGAAGGATTTAGAGAGAGAAAGTAGAGAGAGAATAAGTGGCCAAATGGGTGTGATATCATGTTATATGCAAAATTCTCATATACAAATACAACACTAAAATATGTACCACTACTAAGAAGCCAATATCAAGATGATGATGAAAATTCCATTGAATTTCCAATTAGTAATCCTAGTGTAGAACAAGGATGTGGCCGGCCATCATATAATAATTATAAATATATATGGCAGCAATATGCTGCTAAGATGGCAAGCATGTCTGCATAATCAAGGACTTTTTTGAAGGAAAAGGTTCTTAATTGAGGACTTTTAGTTAATAATTACACATAATAAATAAGGCTTCTAGGTTTATTGGAAGAATCTGATGACCTATGCACCTCAGCACACAGACAAAATATATGAAGAGGTAGCAAAAGAGCAAGAATATATTCTAACTAAAAGAAAAAGAACTTTTTTGTTGCCTTGTGTTTGGACAGTCCCACAAACCCATTAACTAAGTAATTGTGTATTAAGTACTATACATTTAAACTTATTTTTTTCCCACTTTTTCTTTGGTCTCAGGTCCAGGATGTTCTTCTGTTGGTTATGGAGCAACACAAGAGATTGGTCCTTTCCTTGTGGACACTAATGGTCTTGGCCTTAAAATAAATCCTTTTGCGTGGAATAAAGGTCAGTGGTTAGACTTCAATAAAAAGGATTTTGTGTTTGATGCCAACAAAAATTTTAATAACTTGTCTAGGATGAGCACAGATAATACTTGCAAAGCTATAAGAATAATTTACTTCTTCTCGGTTCCTTCTTCTCCTTCTTCCATAATTAACCTGAGCTCGGAGAAGGAAGAGATAAGAGGGTCCCATGGAGAATGTGGTCAGAAATCCATAATAGAGTCTTTTTGCCGTCAAACTATAAGAAAATTGAGGGAAATGTTATTCTTCACTAATATAGGTCCATTAATATAATCTTTATTTAGTTGTTATTAGTGTGTGTCTATGGGTATTATGGATGAAATTGATGTATTTGAACATGTTCTTTTTATGTTATCTTTATAGACTAACATGTGTAGGATAAATTATATGGTTGCATTTGTGGTTTGAGTAAGAAAAAGGTGGGCAGAGAGAGCGAGTGATGCATGTGGGATGAGAAGAGTAATAAGGTTAGAAGAGAAGTTTGTCAAATTAAGAATAAAGTGGGGTAAAACAAAATAGAACACCTAGAAATAAAGAATAAAATCCTTCTTATTAAAAAATAATATGGCGAGGGAAAATAAACTTAAAAGCAAAACTATGGGTATAACAAAAATCAATCTCAAAAAACAAAAAATAGGTAGACCAAAAAAGGCAATATTACTTATTAGCTAGCTTATTATTGTCAAATTCTTCATTTTAACTTAATTATTCATACAAATTTGCAGTCGCCAACATGTTGTTCCTAGAATCTCCAGTTGGAGTTGGCTTTTCCTATACGCAGACTAGTAGTGATTATGATAATATTGGGGATGACTTTACTGGTATGACTGTCTCTAATCTCTATATTAAACTCTAATAATCATGGTTCTAGATTAATAATTATCAATTGAAAAAATGATTTATCTTGCTCCTTAATAAAACGTGTATCTTTTAATGTGTTTTCTTGATCAGCAAATGATGCTTATGAGTTTCTCCAAAAGTGGTTCCTCAAGTTTCCAACGTATAGAAACCGTACATTTTACATTGCAGGGGAGAGTTATGCAGGTATTCATACTTGATTTTCCATCTTATTAATGACCATGGTTATGTTATATAGTACTAAAATTTATACTTCCTCCGTTCGTTTTAAATGAAACATTGGGTGAAATGACACTATTCATCGATCAATTTTGCCTCCAATTTATCGCCATTATATAAAAACAAAAACGTAGTGGGATCTTGTTAGATTCGTCTCGATGCATACTATCAAATTATAACTTTTTTATATTTTTTACGTGTGCACAACTAAAGATATTAATGATTAAAGAAGCGCTGGGTTGCGTGAAAAAGCAAACGTTTCATTTAAAACAGAACGGAGGAAGTATAAAGTCTCCCTCGTCCTCCAATAATAGATCATTTTTCGATTTTAGTTCCTCCTAATATAATAGGGAACTTTTCAAATAAATTATAATTCAAACATTCCCATATTACAACACCTACTAATTAATTTCAACTCAAAATAATAAATAAATCTAAGACTATCTTGACATAATTGAGATGTAAAAATTTAAATGAAGAATAATTATGATATTTCGAACCTGATATATGTTCTTATTATGAGACCATATATGTTTACATGTCGATTGTGTTGGGCAGGAAAATACGTTCCAGAATTGGCTGAGCTCATCCATGACAAAAACAAGGATCCTTCTCTTTACATTGACCTAAAGGGCATCTTGGTATATTTACCAGCTTACCACATTTATTACAAGTCATAAAAATTATAACAGCATGCAAACACATATGTAAGTATATAAAACGTGTGCAGATGGGTAATCCTGAAACATCAGATGCTGATGACTGGAGAGGGTTGGTGGACTATGCTTGGAGCCACGCAGTTGTCTCCGATGAAACTCACAAGATCATCGGAGACACTTGCGATTTCGACAGCGAAAACACTTGGAGCAACCTCGAGTGTACTCAAGGTGTGGATGAAGTCCTTAAACAGTATAAGGAGATCGACATTTACAGCTTGTATACTTCACTTTGTATTGTCAATTCCACCAATCATACCTCTGGATCCATGGAAGTCATGTTTAAAGCCAGCTCCAAAATGGTGAGACTCAAACCAATATTTGCCATATACTTGCAAGTTGCATGAATAAACATTTCTCATGTGATCGGTTCTCGAGCAAATAGATCTTGTCTACTCATTTTTGCACAATCTGCAATGCACATCTTTGACGGTTAATGTCTTAAATAGGTATTAGTAAAGATTATGAAAAGTTGATATTCTTATACTACACATTGGCACGAATCTAATAAGATCTCACATGAATATGTTTTTTTTTAACTTTTTTCCTTACATAATAATCACTATTTATGGTCAAAGTTGTCTTAAAATTTTGACTGGAATATTCCAAGTGGGAAAGATAAAAAAATACGGAATGTGTACAAAATATTTTCTATTTGAAATTATTAATATATGGGTAATTTTATACTTATTTTGCTTAACTTCAAATGCTATTGTTGTAATAAGTAATAACTAATACGTTGTCCTACCTATAACACTCATGTGAGACGATCTCACTATAAGAGACTAGTTGTCTCAAAATGATCTTGTTACCTAAAATGAGAAGAAAATGATCTCGTGCTAAAAGCTAATACAAAGGTTACTTTTCTACATTTTCAAACCAAAATAAGAGGCATAAGCTCACTATCTAACGTAATCCTCCTTCGTTCGTTCTCCGTGAATAAATCATAGATGCCGAGGATCATGGGTGGTTATGACCCTTGCTTGGATGATTATGCAAGAGCTTACTATAATAGACCAGATGTTCAAAAAGCTCTTCATGTTAGTGATGGTGTTCAGCTGAAGAATTGGAGCATATGCAAGTAATTATTTAACATATATATTATAAGTTATACTAGTGCAACATTTTTATGTTTTTGAAAAAGGGTATATATATATATATCTTGACATTGTTATTAATGTTTGGTGCAGCTTAACAATATTTAGTAACTGGGCAGATTCAAAGCCATCTGTACTTCCTATTTACAAGAAGTTAATTGGTGCTGGACTTAGAATATGGGTGTACAGGTACTTTCGTACATGTTCTGTTGTACTCCATTTTATTCATTGTAAATACATGATCATTACGTAAACCTAATGTTTTGTTGCTTGTAGATATATTTTACTTTTTTTTTTTGTTATAATAGTGGGGATACAGATGGAAGAGTTCCTGTATTGTCTACAAGATACAGTCTGAATGCTCTTGGTTTACCCATTACTAAACCTTGGAGGCCATGGTACCATGAGAAACAGGTATACCCTCTGTTTTCTCCTTTGTTCATCTTGATATTTTTTGTCCGTAAATTACTTTGGTTCTTGGTACTGTATAATTTTGGTAATAATTCTCCTCTTTTCCCCCCAAATTTACCCCATTCGGACCCTACCCAAAACCTCTCCACGTAGACACGACGAACTTCTCATCCGCAGCGATATTTTAGGTGCGCTCCGGATTAAGGAGGTGAATCTTAGGGTTTTTTCTCCCCCATAAAAAAAAAAAGTAGACACGACAACTTACAATAAAATAGAAGTGTGATAGAATATATATTTTATATTCTATAAAAGTATATAAAATTGAACAGAGACGAGTCAACCTAATTTGCATTGGCACATGTGTTAAGTCGACTTTGAAGAAAAATAAGGCATAAAATATTTTTTTTGCATAAAATAGTCAATTTATAAACCATTAATCCAAAACTTCAGGCTAATAGTGGACGACAAAGGAAGAATTTACGTCTTACTTCCCTTGAAACAAAATGTGCACTTAAATTGTTATTTTTCGTGGTTATGTATCACTTATATTCTGATTAATATTATATGACCTTTTTACAAGTTGTTGCTTTCACCAATAAAAGAGTTTGACTTGGACGTTTTTCAGGTGAGTGGGTGGTATCAAGAATATGAGGGCGTTACGTTTGCTACATTCAGAGGAGCTGGCCATGCTGTGCCTATATTCAAACCCAGTAGCTCGCTTTCCATGTTTACCTATTTCCTTCAATCAGAATCCCTTCCATCAGCCCGTTAAAGTTTGTGGTAGAAATAAAGATACTGCCAGAATGCATAATAAGGCAATTTTGTTATGAAAGTTATGCATTCTGGTATTGCCATAAGGCGTCTGATCTAACTATTACTTTGTAACCTTCAGGCTGGGAGTTGTATGAACTATGATAAGTGCTCAAAGATATATATACATATGAAGTACTTCCCGTTCTTTTTCTATCGTTAATAATGGAGATTTTTATACTACTCACTCACCACCCTTCAACAATCTATTGTAATTTTTTTATTGTCGTATTTTTATATAGGTTTTAGGTGCATTTAGGTTGCATTTTAGGAACATTTAGGTGCATTATATTTCATAATTGTATACTATTACTTAATCTGAGAAATATTACTCCTTTCGTGTGTTTTTGGTATTCTTTGATGAATTTCAGGTATTGATAACATAACTAGTTTTGAAGCCCGTGCGTTGCACGGGTTGTTGTTTATATTTTTTTTGATAATTTTTTGTTAACATTGTTGATTTTGTGTTGCTATGAAATTAAATTTTTCAACACCATATTATTTACATACTTTCTCCATTCTTTTTCTATTGCAATAATCACCACTTTGGGTAGTTTCATCTATTGGGACCACTCCACTTTTCGTAAAATAAGCAACTATATTTGACAATAATGTCTTTACTTAGCTTTATGTTAATGAAACCATCATTAATTACTCAAATTACCTCATAAGGTTGCGTTTTACTTTATTAAGGATTTACTTATCCCTTGCTTTTGTTAATTAAAGGGGTACCTCTATGCTAAACTACCCATTTTTTCCATTTCCTTAAAAACCATGCTAAACTCCATTGTTGCAGTAGAAAAATAGCGAAGAAATAATTTGTCCTTATATTCTAATTTCTAAATTTGTTATTGCGATATATAAATTATATAATTTTTAATATTCAACTGAATAATGTAGCCAAGTCTATTATTAAATGGTATCCCTATAATTGGTATGACTAACAATAACTAACACAATTTTAACATGAAGAATACCCAAATGATACTTGACGAAAGTAGGGTACTTATTTAATAGATGCATGAAAGAAAGAATAGAGTAAAATATGAGTGTCAGTCACAACTTTAACTTTTAATGGCACATAAACACTATAAAAAAAAAAGACCATAATGATGTTTTCATGAATAAAATAAATTAAATAAAAACTAATCTCTACTAATAATCGAAAATACTATTTAAGAGAAAAACATATCTCTTCATCCATCATGATCATATCAAACTTTCTCCTTTTTTATGATCTGTGACCTCAAATAGTCTAGAAATGCGGACCTTGATTTCCTAATTAGTTTTAGTAGAATTAAGTTCATGAAGAAAAGAATAAGATCTGACATATAGATATATGGAAAAGACAAACATAAATTATTATGTATACGATAAATATTATAGGAATAAAATAATTAGACAATTACATAATATCTCTCGCAATGTTGTTGACAAACTTTTATTTGATTCTTCATGTAATGCCACCATGGTATGCTACAGGTTCAAAGTTATAGATATGTATAATTTATCTTTATATAACTCGATTTTTAGAAGTATGATTTTGAAAGATATAATTGCTATTATCACATATGATACGCTATTTATTTTTATAGCTATTATTATATGTATATAAAATAAAGAATAAATAATATGTTATTATTCATCTAAATAAATAATTTTTCATAAGTTGTAAAACTATATTGTATATGGAACTAATTTCAAATTATATTTCGAGCACTCTCTAATGGTAAAAAAAAGTATAATATTGCGAATTTATAGCAAAAGTTATATTCAATTTACATATTATAATAATTTAGGTTGTTTTATCTAACATCAGACTATAATCTTCACTTATCCAAAACACCTTATATGTATTTATATATATGTTGGACACTATTTTTTAAAAAAAAATATAAAGTAAAAAGAATGAGATGCCATGCTTAGATGGAGCTCTCTATAATATCCTGATTTCTAAGGTTATTTTTTAAAATCAAACTCTAATTTTTTCATCATCTAAAATTCTAATATATATGTAACTTTAGAGCAATAGATTTTAGTTTTTGTTGTAATAATAAAGTTTCCTTAATAAATTTTGTTTCACTACTAAATTGTTTTGGTTCATTTGAGTAAAGTTGAGGTTTTGAAAGATAATATATTTAATCCTGTAAATCAGACCTATGATAAAATGCTATAATCACATATAGTACATTGTACTTATAGCTATTATTTTATCTATCTAAAAGAAAGACTAAATAATGCGTTACCATTCATCTAATTAAATATATTTTCATGAGTTATAAAACTATATCGTAAATGGATCTTATTTTGAAGCATATTTCAAGCACTTTTCAATGGTAAACAATTATAATGTTTTGAATTAGGTAGCAAAAGTTATTTTAATCCTTTTACCTTTTAACCATTGGCCCACACTCTCTCTCCTCCAAATAAAATAATACCACTCCTACTACCTACCAACTTAAACCATTGGCCCACACTCTATCTCCACCAAATAAAATAATACTACTTTTACTACCTACTAACTCCTATTACATCTACTTTTTCAATAAACTAACAATTGATAACCAAACAACAACTTATCATCTAAAACTACGTGCCCTGATAAGTGTCAAGAGTATTCTGGGATGGAGGGAGTATTCAATTTACATAATATAATAATTTAGGTTGTTTATTTAAAATGAAACTCTAATTACTCCCTATCTAAAACTCCCTTTATGTATTTAAATATATGTAGAACTCTATTTTCTAAAATATTTAAAATAAAAATTAATGACATGACAATCCTACGTGGCACTCTCTATTTTATAAGTTGTAAAACTATATTGTTGATGTGTCGTATTTTTATATACATTTTAGGTGCATTTAGGTTGCATTCTAGGAGCATTTAGATGCATTGTAGTTCATAAATGCATACTATTACTTAATCTGCGAAATATTACTCCTCTTGTGTGTTTTTGGTATTATTTGATGAATTTCAGGTATTGAGAACATAATTGGAGTATTGTTGGACAAGTTTGAGTACTTAGGAGCAATTGGAAGCAAGCTACATTGATAAGGATCATTATGAACATCTTTGAGTGCAATTTGGAGCTAAAATGAAGTTGGAATTTAATATAAGAATTATGGAAATCGAGTCATGTTCACTCTTTTGTCCATAACTTTTGACTCGATGCTGATATTGGGTTGATTCCAGCAGCATTGGAGTTCCATAATCCGCATGATCCGTTTTATTCTGATGAAAACTCCCAAAACCATACTAATCCGCAGCCGGATTTCTCGAATGATTCAATCTGTAACCTAACACCGTCCAGACTTCGAGAACGGTTCAGTGACAGGTTCAGGGATTATCATATTCCAGGTAGGTGCTTTGGGGTGGGTCCAGACCCTGGGGTAAACATTCCTACCCAAGAAGCAACTTCTCAAAATCGCCCGTCCAATATCGATTTAAACCAAACCCCAAATCAAGTCAGCCCAATCAATAATCGAAGCCCAGCTTCTCAACCTCATCCACAGGATACCGCGCGCAGGGGTCTTTTTCATTCCTTTGGGCTTTCAAACTGGGCGCACATGTCTTGGTGTTCGGCTTTGGGCTTTAGAGTAACTACTCAGCCCCGATTAGATTCCACAAAAGATCCAATGGTTACGCCAACTCCTATGTTAAATTCTCAACCACCTACCCTTCATCCAGATCGTGGTACCCTCCTGGATTTAGTTAACCAAGGTTGGGCTACTCGGGCCCCTCCAGGGTCCGAGGAAGCTGGACCTAGTAACTGGTATGAGGCGGACACCTCAGGGCCACTTAATGATCAGGGAGGGGCTCCTCTTAGGGGCCCAATTCATGAAATAATCATGGCGACGCCGCGGAGACCGAGCCAAGGGAACTTCAAACATCTCAACTATAATAAATGCCGATTTCGTATTTCCCCTCCCATTTTTGAGGAAAATCTCACCCAACTTTTGCAGGTCTCTCATATACAGGATAATCAAGGGCAGCCTCAGGATCAAAATGGGCTTTATTCCCCTACAAGTCTGCTTCTATTTTCAGATATGGAGACTTCTCAACAATCTGAGTCACCTATGTCTCACCAGACTCCTTCAAGTCAGCAGCTGCCTGCGGTCCTGGCTTTTCCATACACCTCCGATATGTTTTGTGGTAAACGAAGGAGGGATGCACCTCTCTTTCGAAGTCAATTGCTCGGTAGTTACTTATTGAATGTGGAGGATCTGTTTCAAGCTAGGTCCATCAAGAAAAAGAGGCAAATGGAAGAGTGGGATGCAAAGGGAGGTTTCAACATTTGACCGCAAGAAAGGGGAGTAAAATTCAAGGCGAAGGCAATCACCGATAGTTCAATGGCACAATGCTTGGGCGTTGAACCCGGGAGTGAGATCACTTCTAAAATTACAAAAAACGTCCCGCAAGTAATTTCAATTCCGGATCCGGACAAGGATTGGAATCAAAACGCAATAAAACATCGGTGACAATCGAGGATGAGCCTAGTTTACTTCCAAATCAAGACGCACAGCAAGCGGATACTATGGAGTTACAACTCGCGTTTCGGTTACTATTGATGAACAGGCAAATGGGGGGGATGTGGTTGACCCCGATCGCCCACCAAGTGAATCATGAAGTTCCTCTCATTGGAATTGCCGCGGTCTAAAAGCCAGAAACAACGCGGTAATTCCATACTTATTTTGGCTACTTTCTCAATTTCAGCCAACGTTTTTATTTCTGTAGGAAACTAAAACTAATGTAGATTATGTAAAAAGATTACTAATCCTACTTTTGTGTGTGGTGTGGATGCGGAGGCGACTCGAGGAGGACTGGTTGTTTTTTGTTGGGGTCCGTTTGTGGTAAATGTAGTGTGTCAATCTAGCAACTTTGTCTTTTGTAAAATAGTGGCTAATAATGGCAAGGAATGGCATGTGATGTTTTTGTATGGTGCGTCTCAACAACTACATCGTCAACAATTATGGTTAGATCTGCAGAATCTGTTAACTATGTATTCCACTTATATGATCATCGGTGATATCAATCAAGTTGATAATTATGCAGACAAACTGGGAGGCACTTCTTTAATAAGGGGTTGGGATGATATTATACAATGGAAACATGCTCTAAATTTACAAGATGTTCCCTTTCACGGGCCTCGCTTTACTTGGTCTAACACACGAGAGGAAAATGACTTAATTTTAGAGAGATTGGATCGCGCTTATGTTTCTCCGTCTTGGATGGAAGAATTCCCAGCAACACAAGTTCGTAATCTTCCTCTCATTCAATCAGACCATGCTGCTATATTGCTTAACACAAAGGAACCAATTAAGAATAACAAACTCCCTTATCAAGTCGAAAATTGGTGCTTGGGTTTTCAGGATATTAAGCAAATTATGGAGGAGGTATGGCAGCTAGACATTAGTGGTTCTCCTATGTATGTGTTATCACGGAAACTTATTGCTGCTCGTGAACGCATTAAAGCTTGGAGTTTAGATAAGCGTCTGTTTTGGGGTATTAATTGGGCTTCAATCTTTAGAGATTTGGAAAATATGGGAAAACATATTCACACGATTCAAGAAGCGTCTAACTTTATGCGTCTAAGAAATATTCTCCTTGATGAAGCTTCCCTAGGTATGGCCTATTGGCAGCAAAGACTTCGGGATCATTCAACCCAGTTAGGCGCCCTGCCTACTAAATTCTTGTTTAATCGTATTCGCCAACGTCAACGCCGCAACTACATTTACATGCTTAAAGCAATTGATGGTCTCTCTTGGATTCATAATCAGGTGGAAATTGCTAATATGATAGTCACACATTTTCAGCAAACTTATTCTGCTCCGGCCTTGACTGGGATGAATTCACAAAATCATGGGTCGGATATTGATCTTGTGTTACGCGAATTACATTTACCTCAACTAACAGCTAGTCAACGTTCATCACTTTTGGCCTCTTTTTCTATGGAAGAAATTAAAGATGCCATGTTCAATATTGCAAATGACAAATCACCTGGGTTGGATGGTTTTTCAGCAGAATTTTTTAAGAGGCACTGGACTATTTTGGGGCCTTCTGTAACTGAAGCTGTTCAACGTTTCTTTACTTCAGGATTTATTCTCAAAGAATGGAACAGAACCTTACTGGTCTTAATTCCAAAAGTCACGCCTCCAGAAGAGGTAAATCATTTACGGCCTATCAGCCTTTGCAACGTTGTCTACAAATGTGCGTCTAAATGCATGGTTAACAGAATGAAACCACTCCTCCCCTATTTAATTGAAGATTACCAAAATGCATTTGTACTTAGAAGGCATATGAGTGATAACATTCTCATCTCACAAGAAATAATGCATGTAATTAACAAACAACGGTCAGGACAACGTCAATTAGTTGCTCTTAAACTGGATATGAGCAAAGCTTATGATCGTGTTAGCTGGTTATTCCTTTTAAAAGTCCGTTCGGCTTACGGCTTTCCTACCTCTTGGGTTCAGTTGATTAATCAATGTATTTCAACTGTTTCTTATCGGGTTATCATTAATGGCGTTGCTACAAATTCGTTTCTTCCGCAATGTGGACTCCGACAAGGGGATCCACTTTCTCCATACTTGTTCCTGTTTTGTATGGATATCTTCTCTCGAATGACTACTTTGGCTACGGATATAAGGCTTTTTAAGGGAATCGAAATACGTCGGTCAGGGCCATGCATATCTCATTTATTCTTTGCAGATGATGCGCTCTTCTTCTTTAAGGCCTCGAAGGTGCGTGTCGGGAGTTGACGACATTGGTCAACGTGTTTTGTAATATATCGGGACAAATGCTTAATCTTCGTAAATCATTTGTTAAATTCAGTCCGAATATCCCGAGTGATCAGCAACAAGTCTACAAAGATATTCTGAAAATGAGTTGTCACAACAACGTGGGCACCTACCTTGGCATTCCCATTGATATCCAGGAGACCTAAATTCGGCACTTCACTCCGCTTTTGGATATCATTTCTACAAGAATCTCGCAGTGGAGTACCGGGGTGTTATCGCAAACCAGCTTAAAATGATTTTGATCAATTCTATTCTTTCGGCTTCCATCCTTCACTATTTGGCTATCTTTAAAATTCCGACGACTATAGCAAACAGAATTGATGCCATGCTTGGTCGTTTCTTTTGGAGCAATAATCAATCTAAAGGGGTACATTGGAGGAATCAAGCTACTCTCCAAAGGCCCAAAGGCATGGGAGGTTTAGGCTTGCGTAACATAGGGTTTTTCAATAAAGCGATGTTAATGAAACAAGTTAG
The DNA here is from genome assembly GCA_947648045.1 of Beta corolliflora. NCBI lineage: Eukaryota > Viridiplantae > Streptophyta > Magnoliopsida > Caryophyllales > Amaranthaceae > Beta > Beta corolliflora. The sequence goes on from CANSZD010003970.1 coordinate 160,089, forward strand.
GCGACTTCAGCAGAATCCACAATTACTTGTCTCCAAAGTGTTTCGAGATCCTAAGCACACCACCTTCAGGTTGCGTGTGAATCGTCAAAATATGTCATGGGGTTTGAAAGGGTTACAAGAGGCTGAAGCTTATCTCCATCAAGGTCTCGCCTGGAAAGTTGGTAATGGAGAATCCATTAATGCTACTACTCACAAATGGATGAATGGTGCTGTCCCCATATTCAAAGATGACGTTCAACTAGCTACTGCAGCGCGCTTAAAGGTCGCCGATCTTATTGACCATGATAATCAAAGGTGGAATCTTCGGAAAATTTATCAACTTTTCACCATGACTAGTGCTGGGCAGATACGAGCTCTGGAGCTACCTACTCTGTCAACTATGGCTGATAGCCAATATTGGCCATACACCAAATCCGGTGACTACACTACAAAATCTGGTTATTTCTTTCTTTTTCTTCAACAACAACATGATATCAATCGCATGACAACACAAATGCATATGGATTTTTTTCGTATCATTTGGGGTTTGCACATCATGCCGAAATGGAGGGTTTTTCTTTGGAAATTGTGGCACAACGCTATAGCCACAAACTCCAACTTGACTAAGCGCCACATTGGAAATTCAGCCACATGTCCAATTTGCTTGGACCCAGACGAAGATATTCAGCACTTATTCCGTTTGTGTCCCTTAGCGGAGGAAGCCTGGAGTCTCATTGATCCTTCTATTGCCCGGATGCATACGAGAGACCAACTCGGCCAGCTTCTGGCTCATGCATAGCATTATCAAATTTCAAAAACAGGAAGGCCTTCTTGGGCCGCGAATTCCTCTATTCATAGGGGTGCTGTGGGCTATTTGGAATACGCGAAACGAACAAATTTTCCGCCTTCGCCGAGCTACAATTGAGATTTTTCTTGAGAAGCTAGAGGTGGGCATGTCTAGCCATCATATGTTTTTAGGCTGGGAAGGTAGGCATACTATCTCTCCCCAGCTTCCTATGCCTCCTGGATTCCAGATGGCTAATCTTGGGAGACAAACACTCTCGATTCCGGACGTTACTATACAGATGGATGGTTCGTGGGATCGCAACTCTGGTATGAGTGGGGTTGTCTGGGTAGCTCTGAATGCTTGTGGAAGTCTGAGGGCCAAACTGGGGATCAGATTTCACGCTTCCTCCGCTCTCGTCACCGAGGCCAAGGCTTGTCTTCAGGCGCTCCGTTGGGTATCTGGACAACATATATCTAAAGTAATGTTGCACACGGACTCTGCAGCGTTAGTTCAACATCTTCTAAATGCTCGCATGTCTGATATTAGGATTCGTCATACCATTGCGGACATAAAGGCACTAGCAGCAACAATTGACGAATGTGCGATTCTTAAAGTGGATCGTACTCAAGTTCAAGCCGCACATGATCTAGCGCGAGCCAGCAGATTAGATACCTCCTCTTGTTTACGGTCTTAGTTCTGTGCTTGGTTTTGTTTTCGTATGTTTTCGCGATGTCAAAAAAAAAAAAAAAAACATCAGAAATTCATAACGTGACATATTACCCCCTACCTTCTCTAAATCATACATATTCAATACTAGTTCAGACATTCGACCGGAAGACATGAAAATATGGAACTAAAATTGGAATCAACATCTCCATTGCATTTTTTTTTTGTGATAATATAATGGAATGACATGAAAACTTTTGTGTCATACAAATTTTTCTAGCACATTCTTTCGATTCCAACACAAGCTATATACATAAGCTAATTTACATCGCTAATTATATTTATTTATTGTAGTTTCATGTATACATAAGCTATATAACAATACTAGTCTTTTCCAAGACAAGTACAATATTGTTCCTATCAGTCTATCACACCTATGTATTGTGTTCGTCGAAGAATTTGAAGCTAAATCTTCCGTCCCACAATTTATTACTTTGGTTTTTATTACTATGGTATCAATTGTAGAATTTAAAAGTGGAGGTAAAAATGAGAGAATTAAGTATTACTGCTTGCTCATTACATTTCAATTAATGAAACTACATGAGGCCTTAAATAGGCTTAGGAATAAACCAACAAATCTAAAATCTAGGCACATGAGTACATGACTAGGTAGTGGCCTAATGGATGAGACCTACTCCTATACTACATAACAAGATTATACTAACACATGCTTAATTATTTAATAAACAACCCACTAACATATTGCTAGACCTTAGGAACTACTCAACTACATACTCTTAACTAAGAAATGTTCTAATAATTTTGGGAGCACTTCCAACATCAATGACACACAAATGGTATAGAAGCTTGTGGGACAGAAGATTCGGCTTAAAAACTTTTACCCTTAAATCGATATATCAACAAGCGAAACGTAAGCTGCAAGAAGGTGGTATATTCTTCATCCTTATTAATTGGTGGCTTTTCAACGATATACTCAAAGGAATCTGATGCATCGTCAATTTTGTGCTCTTGCTAAAGTTTTTCAAGTTTATACTGTTATGAGAATTGACCATTGAATGCATTTTTTTGGGCCGAGAAGGAAACGTTAGAGGCTTTGGAAGATTGAAAGAAGTATGATCTTCAAAAGGAACAAAGATAGCCTTGTTGATGTCATTAAGAAGGGATTCCTTTGAGTCGAAATGGTTGGCCGAGTTGAAGAACATTTGAAACACTTTCGTCTGCCGATAAGTGCAAGATCTTGCGAGGTCTTGGAAAACTATCATCAACTCCATCCATCATTAAGGCATGTTCAAGTAATTTCATTTTGGTTTCTTCAAGTATGTTTTCTACATAATTAATTGCATCTTCAATATTAGCCTTTGGGTTTTCTTTCAAGTGTAGCAATACTGAATTGATTTTTCCATCCTTGACCTCTTTCTGCAAAATTAGACATGGATGTAGTATTAGGTTCACGCCCATATATCACATCTTCAATCAAGAAATTTGAAAAAATAAAAAGATGTAATAAATTAAGAACCCAAAAATTGTCCTAATCATAATTACAATAATTCTTATATGTGATGCGCCACATTATTAGTTGATAGTACGACGTGGATTGGTGATTAGCATAAATGAGGTTACCGACGATGCTTATATGGGGAAATTGATGAGAGTTTCTAAGGCTAGGTACAATACACACACGATTATTATCAACACATGTATGGCGGTGCACATAATGTCACACTATCATGGGTTGTGTGTGACACATCACACAAAAATATTAGGGCATAATGTCATTTGGCCCGAAAGCATTAAATTGGAGGTTAATTATGTTGAAAGATAATCCCCCATGAGATTTTCATGGTGTTAAATCTTTTAAAGGGGGGTTATGTGGCTTGGCGAGAGCTTTGTAATAGTAAAACCTCAAGGGGTTTGGGATTCGAGAGATGTCAAAGCATGGAATATTGTGTGCTTGGGAAAGCACGTTTGGGATATAGCAAAAAAGAAAGATAATGTATGGGTTAGATGGATCCACTCTGTATATCTTCATGATGCTCAATGGTGGGATTATAAACCCACAAATGGTGGTAGTTGGTACTGGAAAAAACTTTGTGCTGTAAAGGAACAATTTAAGCAGATTTTCAGTAGACAAGAATTTAAGGGTATGCAATATTACTCTATGAAGATGGTGATGCAAAGGCTTGTTGAACAAAAGCCACATGTGCACTCGGGATGCTTTTGTATGGAATAGGCTCGGTATTAATAAATACAAATTCATTAATTGGTCGGTAATGAGAGGGAGATTGCATACAACTGATAGAATAGCGATTTATGATCTGTCTGTTTCAACTAATTGCTGGTTGTGTGGAGTTGATACAGAGACTCAGGCTCATCTATTATTTCAATGTTGCTACAGTAAGCAAGTTATTACCTTAATTAAGAGTTGGATGAATATTCACACCCATGTGGATGATGTAGTTCGATTGATCAGATGCATTTCTAGCGATTCGAAGATCAAAGTTTCGTAAGGCAGCATGTAATGCAGCTATTGCAGGGGTAGTTTATGGCATTTGGTATGCAAGAAATGATTGCAAATGGAACTACAAAGTCCCCACAGTTCAGAGCCTTGTGAAGACAATCAAAGAAAATGTTCGACGAAGAATTTTTCTTGTTATGCCTAAAAAAGTTTCTAGGAATGACACTAATCGGTTTTATACTTTGTAAGTAGTGGCTCTTGTGTTGGTGTGTTAATTGTTTTTTTTTTTGCCCTTTCTAGGGAGGAGGGGTCCAACCTAGTTGGTTTGTTCTTCCCTAGCTAAGGTGTTAGGTTGTAAAGTTTGGTTTTGGTTTAATATACCGATTAATTACTTAGCAAAAAAAAAAAAAAAATCTTTTATTGATTAGCAAAGAATTGAAGTTAATAAATTAGAACGTCTATTAAGACAAATATGTTAACAAGAGTATATAATAAATTACCTCATAGCTCTGGATGTCATTCAACAAACGACACGTTGTCATCAGGAGTTTAGTAATTGCTTCATATTGGGAGGGGTTAAGACCATGATGGCAAGGATTAGAGTTTGAAGGCGTAAAACATGAGGCTTGAAGAACCAATACATGTGCAGCTATAGATATCATCCCAGTATCCAAGTAGGAAGCCATTGATGGAATTTCTCCAGTTTTGCTCCATGTTGCTTCAGTTAGCCATGAAGCAATCACTTCATACCACTTCATATACAAAATATACAAAGAAATGTGAGTGTTTTAAGCAATAAATGTAATGAAGAAAACCAAGCAATGGTCTCTATAAGAGATTACGTACGTACCATTTTTCGAAGATTATCAGTTATGTCGATTTTATGTTGGTCATGGTACTTCTTTGCTACTTCATCCACAAAGTTATCAAGGACGTCAAATAGGATCTTGCTATGACTTCTTAAGCCTTTATTATCCCATCTGCATATACAACAACAAATAAAATATATTAATATAACTAAAAATTCAACCTACTCAAAATTTAATTAGTACTCCCTCCGATACTGTTTATAAAGCATATGATGGAATTTATATGCGGAAGATTAGTGAACTTTGCTTCTTTGGGTTGGTAATTATTTGGAGTAGCAATGTATATGTGTGAGAAGTAGAAAATGATGTGCAAAGACTTTGTTTTATTGGCTTTAATTCATCAACTTTACAACAAGGCTATGGTATTTATAACATTACAAGGTCGGTACATCTCATTTCACCGACTTTGTATAATATTCTACTAAACTCTAGATTTTTTCTACTTCCTCCTATGATTATTAGCCTATAGTCTAGCTACTTAGATAAGTAGATATTAGGTAGTAGATTTTTCTACTCATTTCTACTAAATCATTCTCAATACACATTATCTAGATTTTTCTAGATTAATAATCTTACACTCTCCATTAATCTGAAAAATCATGGTGATGCACTTTGTCACCAACCACCAGAGGATATGTATTTTTGAGTTTCCAAGTTGGCACTCATATTACCAACCTCTATCTTGTCAATGACTTCTTTGATTTTTCTGATCTTCTCGTTTGTACTCATGTTACCAACTATTTTACTGATGCTCGTGTCACCAGTCATCACCTAAAAAAAATTCACCAAATTTTCTTTTGTTGTTGTTTGGTGCTCATGTCACCAACCCACCCCACTAATGCTCTTGTCATTAGCAAACTTCAAAAGAATATTTCTTCTTGATTTTCTTCGCCAAAATTGGCAATTTCATTGTTTTTCTTGGTCCCGCAATTCTTTCCTACATGACCAAACTTCTTGCACTCAAGACTGTGTGGCTTTCCTTTATGCCAACCAAAGATCATGGTTAGTCTTTTTGCAAATATTGCAGGAAAGTTTTTGATTCATACCTTTCAATGATTTTTCTTCGTCTTCATCCCCAACATTTTTCTTGGGCATTTTCTGAAATTTTGCTGCAAGAGCAGTCTCAATTATTTCTTCATTGATATGCCGATTTTTCCTTTGTTCATGGGACTCCAAAGATCCCATAAGTTGCTCCACTCGTTATTTTTGATATATCTTTTGTTTCTTCAATAATAGCAACAATGTTATCAAATTTTCCCGTTAAACTTAATAAAATCTTCTTCACAATTTTTTCATCTGAAATTTCTTCTCCATATGATCTCATTTGATTCACTATTTCTATTACCTTTGAAAAATAATCTTTCATTAATTGCCCTTATTTCATTTTTAGGTTTTCAAATTCTCTTCTTAGAGACTGGAGTTTGATACTTCTCACCTTGCTGTCTCCCTGAAATTCTTGTTGCGGGATCTCCCAAACCTCCTTTGTCGTGTTGGCTCTTAAAATTCTTGGAAATATTATATTTGTGACCGCATTTTGTATTAGATATAATGCCTTAACATCCTTCATTCTTTCACCCTCGAGCCGCTTTTTTTGAGCTTCGGTTAGGGTACTCTCGTCTTCGTACTCCGTATATCCTTTATCGGCATAACTCCACAACCCACGAGATTTAAGTAATGTCTTCATTTTAATTTTCCAAAAATCATAATTTTCTCTCCCGCAAATTGGAATTGGGAAAGTTGGGTTGTTGAGTGTCATTATAATTTATGTTGTGTTTGGGTTAAATGTGTTTTGGCTAAAGTAGTGAGGCTTTGGGAATTTTGGCTCGGATACCACTGATGGAATTTATATGCGAAAGATTAGTGGACTTTGCTTCTTTGGGTTGGTAATTATTTGGAGTAGCAATGTATATGTGTGAGAAGTAGAAAATGATGTGCAAAGACTTTGTTTTATTGGCTGTAATTCATCAACTTTACAACAAGGCTATGGTATTTATAACATTACAAGGTCAGTACATCTCATTTCACCGACTTTGTATAATATTCTACTAAACTCTAGATTTTTTCTACTTCCTCCTATGATTATTAGCCTATAGTCTAGTTACTTAGATAAGTAGATATTAGGTAGTAGATTTTTCTACTCATTTCTACTAGATCATTCTCAATACACATTATCTAGATTTTTCTAGATTAATAATCTTACAGCATATGTATGGTTTATTTAAAATTTACTTTACCCTTCAATACCTTTTAATTTGTTATATATCGAATTAAATTTATATACAGAATTTAAGAATTATTTTCAATATTGATAAAAAAGTAATTACCGGTTAAAGTGTAATCACCAATATTTACATGGCCTATAAAAAGAGACAAACTGAGGATATAGTAAGCGTATCTAGCTAGGCTGCTAGGGAAATATACCTTTGCACTGCCTCTGCAAGTGTTTGCAAATCATCAAGTGATCCTTCCATATCAAAGAAGTCATCAAATACGGTTATGAGCACGGCACTCTTTGCTACAACTAGTCGAATGTCGGAATCATAGTGAAAGTCTGAGCTAGAGGCAATAGCAAAGTAGCAATACGTGGTTTTCTCTCGTGCAAAGCCCATATCCGTAAGGCCCCAAACTTTGGACCACCTAGTTATCATTAAAACTTATGATTAGATGCCAACGGATGAGATATAAACATAAATCAATGTTACAATGTATCATCATTGTGTTACAACATATGCTAGGAATGTAATTCTAGTGGCTTGAACGGGATATTTAACAAAATATGATTATTACGTACTTGATATTTTTATGAAAAAAAAGATAAACAAAGATGTTAATGTGGAACATGAAATGTTAATGCCTATATGAAACGTAGTTTTGATTGAAATCGTTACCTTATGAGCTCTACTAACTCTTTTTTGTAAATCATTTGTCGGTACTCATAATTTTGTTTAGCAAGTTGAAGCAAATCCATGTTATCTAGACATAATATCCTGTCACAAAAAATCCCATGTTAAATGCTTACAAGCTAAGAATAATTACTTTATAAGTTGTTTCTAAATTGAGTTAATACCTATAAAATGAGGCTTTTCCTAACCAAAGAAGGCTCTCCTCGTTTACTTCAATCCACTTCCTGTGATCTAAATGCTCCATGCGAGCCATCCAAGGAACAAGGAGTTCGCGTTCAATCTACCCCATGAATATAAAATAAATTAATTTTTTTTATATAAAAAGAGCACACAAGTATACAACAAAAAAATTAACAAAGTAACTAATTAATTCACAACATGCCTCTATCAAGAATATCGAAAAGTCTTGCATGAGACGGTCTCAATCCAAGACATGACCGAGATGAGTATTAGTTTATGTCTCGACATTTATCGGCTTTAACCCAAACATCTATCGGTTTAACCCAAAACATATCGGTTTAACCCATACATCTAATAGTTAGACTTAGACATCAATCAATTTAACCCAAAGCATCTATCAATTTAAGCCCCATAAACCGATAGTTTATGACTATAAACCGATAACGGGACCTATGCATCTTAGTCATTTTAAATGATCGAGATGCGTCTTACGCAAGACTATTTACAAGTAAGTTTTTTTAATAAAAATGTCATGAACCGGAGGTCGAACCTCAATATACCCTAAAACAATACGTTTTTTTTACCGCGAGATATATTGGCGTACTTACGATCATTAGATTGGAGTGAAATTCGAATGGGTACACTTGATTATATGAATATTGTATCAAGGGTGTTTTTTGTTTTCACCTCTAATATGAGCTTGATGACACTTATATGAACTTATTGTAATTTTTGAATTGAACTTAGAAGCTCTAATCTAAATTATAGGACCTTATTTGAAATTATTGAAAAATATATACTCATTAAATTTTGAATTGAACTTGGAAACTCTAATTTAAAGTTATCTTTTAGTCATTTAGATCAACTTGCTTATTATAAGTAAAAAAGACCTATAATATGACCCACAAAGCGAGTAGCTTCATCTGTTTCTTTTAATTTCCTATGATTTTATAAACGGAATACTACTTCATTTTCTAAATAATGGTTACACTTTGACTTTTGACACTTTGTTCATGAATTCTAATTTGACTATCATTTGTGATTTGTAGGTAAGTAAAAATATAGTCAAGTGAGATTTTGTTTGATTCGTCACAATATGTACTTTTGGAATATCAATTTTTATAATTTTTACAAATACAAAATTCGAGATATTAATTTTCAAAGTTTTGCATCGATGATGAGTGAAAAGTGAAAGTATAACTATTATTTAGAAACAGAGATACTATATGCTAGGTTCATGCAAAATTTTGATGAGAACAAAGTACTGTTGCTTTGGAACGCTAATAAAGTATGATATTTCCAAAAAAAAAAGGAATAAATATAAATTTTAACAGCAATTTTTTTGGGTTAATTTGCACAAACATCTAAAGTTTGTTGGATCTACCATTGCTTCATACTCATGTTGCATATGTTTAAGCAAAGGAAAATTACCCCTTCTTGGAGATGCGGCCACATCATGATACCATCATTTATAGGCTTACTACTTAAGCAGCATTCTGCAAGCAAACTTCTTGAAAATGATCTCAATTCTCTTAGCTCTTCTTCTGACTCGAACATAAGATTTGTTATTCTATAGAGGTTGTAGAGTATGCTAGCAAACATCTCACTGTTGTCTTTAATATGTTGAAGAGCATATTCATCATTGAGGAACCCACAAAATTTCCCTGCAAATCTCATGCCGAAAATTGTAATGAGTAAAGGTATTATTAGGAAAATCACATTTAGGTAGTTTAGTTATTATTAGGGAAGTTTGTTGACTAAGTACCAATATATTTTTTTATTACAATAGGAAGACAGGTTTTCGAAATTTGTAACAAACTTGTGAAACTCAAAATATGTTTTCCTGCTGGATGATTTTTGTAGCAGAATTGAGAGGGTAAAACATTATTGTGGACCTCATTGGTTGTGGTTATTCTTGAAAAGTGCAATAACCAAGAGTTAGAAGAATGTAATTACTTGGAGAAACTTTGTATCCTTGAAGTCGAAGTACTTCAAATGCTAGGGAGCTCTTGAAGATATTTGCTGGTATCAAGTCTTGTTGTACTGCTTCTTGTTCATTATAATGGCTGTATATGAACATATATGTAACAACATAAGTTTAATGAGGAAATATATATAGGATAGAAGATTGGCTAATTAAGTAATGTATAGAATTATGAATTAATTTACCTATATATCTCTTCTGATATTGTTTTGATCTCACCATTGAAATGGTCAGATAACCCTAATTCTTGCAGGTGATTGACCACCTTGAGCTTTATGCTACCCTCATCTATGGGATACATGGAAGGAACTGAAAGAACAATAGTATCAAGTCAAGCACTAATCAATGGCATAACATTCTTAACTTCATTGAAATAAACAAACATATAGATTGTAATTAGGGATGTAATATAGATCGGATCTAGACTGAATCTTAGTGGATCCAATTTCAAATTTTTATACTTGGATGCGGATCCGATCCTCATACGCTGGATCCAGATTAGTCCGATCCAGATCCATTAGATCCCTTGATCTACGGATCTGAATCTGGAACCAACATAATTTGTTTTTACTTTGAAAAAGTAAACACCTTGAAAATTATTGTAGGAAGAATTATCAATATATAATCACTTAGTTTATTGTATATTCTAAGACACCAAAAAAATTAATGAGACTATTTTAATTATCATAAAAATATATATTATTTTTTAAATACATATGTACGTTTATATATTTCACAACTCGTTTTTTATGCACGCGATGCGTGCGACGATATTTTTGGGCATAACTGTTACTCGGTATCGAAATAAACCATGTAAAGAGGAGATAAATACTGCTAATCAAGATTGATATGGATTTCATGCCAAATCATGTACAAAGGAGCCAAGATAAATATAACTTGTTTTCATGATTTTATGTAATATTGTTGTTTCAATTATAGCTAACTGAGTATGATTAACGTTAGTTGTTTGTTAATAGTCAAAAAAATATTGTAGCCAAAAGCCACAAGGCCACCTATATGCAAGTAACAAAATCAAATAATTTTACTCACCTACCCATATGACTATCAATCCGACCTACCATATAACTATCCACCCCATATACCCATATGACTGATGTATCTCACTTTTTTTTCATCTAATCCTCCACATTTTCATCTTCCCACTTACAATCTTATATCTTCCCTTCCCTCAAAAAATTAGAACGACTCATTTCCTCATCCTCACGATTTTTCATATCTCACTCAAAAAGATTGAGATTTTATATTCATATTCACAGCAAACACCGCATTAATAAGCCAATTCTGGTGTCAAAATTAACCCCATCAACACTCCATTAATTTTTAGGGTAATTTTGGTCTCTGTTTTTGTGGGTCCTTTTAGGTTTTCATTTCGATCGGGTGGTAATGTTCAAAACGTTCGTAGGAATGGGGTTGAAATCAAAGTTTATTTGATTGACGAATTAAATGGGGGGGCCTCAAATTTGAAGGTAATTATTTACGTTTTATGTTCCTGATCTCGTCCCAAAAATGTAATTGTCAACTAAATTTCTCAAAGATCCGGTTACATATTATTTGAACTTTTATTTGTGAAGATGATTTTTTTAAGAAATTTGTGGCTAAAGTTCTTGAATCATCCACTTTTCCTTTTTATTTCCCTTTGTGTTTTTTTCCAAGACATCTTCTACTCCTTTTTCTGGGTTTTAAATTATTCATATGAAATTTCAGTATAATCAATCGATTTCATCGGTTTTCAATTTCACTATTTGTTTCGGCAAAATAGTGTAATTTCATTTTTAGTTTGATTTTTGTGTCATTGTTATTGTATTCGAAATTGTTTTATATTTTATAATGCCTTTTTTTGTTACAAACATGTACTGATTTTTTAAATAATTATTTGAAATTTATACCATACAATACGGACTTCAATTATTCATGTAATTCGAATATAAGAGTTGCTAGTTTTTTTTCAACTAATTTGAAATAACTTGCAAGATTAAAAAGAATTATGTACCTTTTTTAGAAGTTCGCAAATCGCCAATGGACAAATGTGAATCTCCCCATTGAAATTGTATGTTTGTCTTAGTTTGTAATTTATATTGACGTTGTAGTGTATTGGTAATTTTTCTGAGTATGTAATTGTAAATGGTTCTTGGGAACGGAGTATGTAATTGCTAATGGGTTATATTTTGTAATTGAATTTTCTTGTTTTTGTAAAGTTTCCTCATTTTAGTGATTTTTATAACGTGAATTATGTAATTCTATTGATTTCAGTTGACTTGCGATTGATTGTTATAATTGTATTTCCGGCAATTTTTTTGAAGTCTCGTTTTGGTTGAAATTGGTTTTGTAATTTAGAAAGGGAACGGGGGTAAAACAGTCTCTTCAAATGAGGACACCATAGCTCCCCCCTTCCCTTATATAATAGAGATAGAAAAAGAATCCATGAGTCGGATCCGGAGCAGATCTAGAGCTTGAAATTGAGATTATGATCGGAATCAGGTCCGCCATGACCTGGATCCGGATTCGACATGGATTCATTAGATCCAAAATTTCAAGATCCAAATCGTATAAAAAAGAAGCGGGCCCACAATCCATTGCCATCCGAAACTGATTATTAATATGATACACTTTCTCCTAGAAAAAGTTTAATATTCGGCAAGCAAGTCGTAGATCTTGTAAAAAAAAGTAAATGGGTCAATATTTGAACCTCCAATTTCAAAAAAATGTTTTTGGTAGTGAGCTCTTACCTCTCCAAATAAAGAATTTGCCCCTTTCCAAGAGTATCGTTCTCCTAACTCATAAAGAATGTCATCAAATTTTATTTCTAATATTTTTTAAGTGTAACTTTATAGAGTGGGGAGCATAAATTTAATTTAATTTGGGGTAAATTAAAGAGAGAGGAATTATGGTCTCCATTTGATACTTCCTCTATTCTTTATTGTATGCTTCATGTAGGTTTCACACAATTTTAATGGAATCTATGGCCCAAAAAGATGAAAATTTCACATGAAACGTCCCAAAATGGTTAACGGTGCTATACCATAAGGTACGATAGAGGCGATCATGGGCCGAGTCATCTCTAAAAAAAATTACCTATCGGGCCAATTTTTTGTGTCCAAAGGAATCTATTTCGGGCAAAAAAAAGCGGGTTTTTTTGGGACAAAATCAGGCCGGGCCGAAATTTAGACTAAAAAGTCATTTTCGACTTGCCCATAATCCGTCCCAAAGCCAAAAAAATTTGGACCGGGCCCGAAACTGGGCAAAAAAATTCTGCCCCAAGCCCCGAAAAATTTCGGGTTGGAAGGTACGAGAAAGGGAATAGATTCTAATACTGATGACCAAAACTCTTCGAGTTGGCCAGGGTATCATGAAAACTGTAAAGTGATAGTAAAATGAGTACCAATTGTAAGTGTTTTTGATACAAATTGATTTATTATTTTCTTGGGCTGGAATTGTGCTAGATAAATCCCAATTTGGAATCTATCAAAACGAAAAGTGTTTTTTGTAAAAAAAAAAAAAAAAAATTATGTGGTTGGAAACCAACTTAGGTAATATACTAAATCAATATTAAGAACGATTGTATCGGATATTTTTAATTTTTTTGAGGTAGCTACGATGATATCTCACCTCCTTGACTACAATTTCGTACGAGGTTGCGCAGGTATGACAGCATTTCTGGGTTTTTAGTTGCAATGTATGCGGCTGCTGTGGCTGCAGGTGACTGGTACAAGGAACCGTCGCCACTCAAATATTTGGCTATAGTTGCCTCCTCAATTTGGTACGACGAAGGCAACACTTCCAAATACGAAAGCAACGGAGGATAGTGATACCTGTCCACCAATTCTTCCCTGAAAATGAAATTTTGCATTTCTTAGCACTAAAATATGTCCACCACTTATATCTGACAATACAAAAATATTGATACCTAGCTTATATGGTATCGTCTTTATCTTTTCAATTTATATCTTTAGTATATCTAATTTATTTTAACTTTTTTCAACACATAACTAAATATATTAATGATTGAAGTTCCTTGAAGACCGTAAAAAGTAAAATATTACTCCATCCGTATCAAAATATAAGACACGTCCAATATTCGTGGTCAAACTTTGACGGTTAATTAATCTCAATTAATGTTGATAAAAATTATAAGAAAATAACATCATTATAATATCTTTCAAAATAAATCAAACAATAATTTTGATAATTTTTATTTGTCATTATAAAATATGTTTGTGGTATATCTTGAAAAGGAGGGACTACATACTTTAGAGAATTGAGAAAGTCTACAGCATAAGTAGAGGATATTTTGCATTTATTCTACATATTTATGAAGCACAACTATTAAACTTTCTATGGACCCCCATACAGATATCACAATAGAGAGGAGGGTGGTCTCACATCATATGTTAGTCTACTGGCATTTAATTTCCTATTAACATTATTGATCAAGTATTTTTCATTCTTATTTTATTGGCAAAATTGGCCTCAACACCCTGAACTATGGCACAGGTGCACCAAACACCCCAAACTAAGGCTTATAGCCAAAACACCCCAAAGTACGGGTTGGGGTGCATTGCGTACCATAAATGAGAGTTGTCACCGGAAAATGCGCCGGCTCCGGGAGAATCTTTATTTTTTAATATTATTTTGCTTTTCCCCCCTTTTCCTATTTTCTTCTTTTTTCTCTCTAATTTTTTTATTAGACCCAAAAAAAGGCACGTGCCATTTTTTCTTCCTCTCACACTCTTCCAAACCCTCTTGTCTCCCTCTCTCCTTATCTTCATCTTCTTCATTTTTCTTCTCCCATTTCAAAAATCATGGGTGCAGCTCTATTTCCAGATCTCATAACAAAGATTATCATTCCCGTATGTGCCGTAATTGGAATCGTTTTCTCTCTCTTTCAATGGTACATCGTTTCTCAGGTCAAACTTTCCCCTGATTCTACCCGCAATAAAAACAACAAAAATGGATTTTCTGATAGTTTGATTGAAGAAGAAGAAGGTCTTAATGACCAAAGTGTTGTTGCTAAATGTGCTGAAATTCAGAATGCTATTTCTGAAAGTGATTTCTTTTTATTTTCTAGGTTTTTGATATATTTTTCTGGGTTTTTGATATAATTTTATGGGTTTTGCTTAATTTTGCTTAATAACAATCTGGGTTTTTCAACACTCTAAACATTTCATCAAACAGACAGAGCGCGAACCCCAAAACAAGATGAATGAAAATCACGTAACTTAATTTGTGGTTCAAAACTGCAACTATTACTGTCGTTTTTGTTTTTCTTGTGGTTCTTACTCACACACCATCTTCATCTCTCCATATCCTCCTAAAAACAAAACCCAAAATCTTGACGGAAAAAATTTTAGTTTCTTCTTCAAGATTTGTGTTGTTGCAGTACACTGATTTTTCTTTTGGAAGATTACATAGTGCAAAAGGAAAAAAACAAAAAAAGAATTAGAAAAAAGGGGGTTAAAATATGAAAAGAAAAAAAAAATTTACGGGAAGAAAGATGGTGTTTGCAATTGGGGAAGAATGAGGAAGGAGAAAGGAGTCAGTGGGTCACTGGCTTTTTTTTTAAGTTAAAAAAAAATAGGGTTAAAAAAAGAAGAAAATAAGAAAAGAGGAAATATGAAAAACAATAATAAAATATTAAGATTCTCCCTTTTCCGGCGAGAATTCTGATCTCCGGCATCATTAATGGTATAGACTGCACCCATGTCCATATTTGGGGGTGTTTTGGCTATAAGTCGTAGTTGGGGGTGTTGGGTGCACCTGCGCTATTGTTCAGAGTGTTGAGGCCAATTTTGCCAATTTTATTTTACCCTTAACAACTGTGGCCGGCTATCAATTAATATTTTCACAAGTAGAAGATTTATAAATTGTGAGTGAAATTGACCCATTTTTACAATTTTATTATGATTAGTGTTTGTCACTAGTAAAATCTATTATTAATTCAAAACTCTATAATTAAGGTTGGCTTTCTTTCCAGATTTTTTTTTCTAAACAGTTATTTTCACTCCTAACGTTCTTTCGTAATTAGATGTTTTGGCTCTAATTTCTATTAGATTGTGAAAATAAAGTGACTCTAATTTCTTTCAAGAAGGTTCTATATATTTGATCTAGCTTTTATTATGATTACTTTTAAGTCTCACGGTAAACTATATAATTCTGCATCATTCTGATTTGCTATCTTTTGCAATTTCATGCAACCATAGTGGATAAAATTAAAGGAGCTAGTATGTTCACATGCAAAAACTATCTTTTTGACATTTCATGCAACCACAGTGGACAAAAGGAGTATTCATATGCAAAAAATGCTCCAATTATTATGATACAGTTTAATATTATGAGAGGCATGCAATATATAAATTATCTGATCTCGAGGTTAAATTATTACGTTTGGAGTATCTTTCGATGTTGAGAAAAGGAATGTGCAACAATTCCTTTCATGTCGTCCGCAAACATGAACCGTAAACCTGCTCGACTTGCAAGTTCAACCATTCCTGGAAAAACTATAGCAAACCAACGAGGGTAGTCGTCATTGATGTCTTCTATTTTAATTTCGGTTAAACTCCCTCTAACAAATGCCAATCCTGAAAATTATCAGAAAATGCAGCATAAGTTGATGATGAAATATAGTCATTAAAAAGAATACTAAAGGTTCAATTGTCAAAATTTTGATGATATATTGATGTACAAGCTAAGAAAAAAAATATATTGTTTGCAAATGGTGAGAAGATAGATAATTGATTAGGCATGTCTATACTCTCATGCGTCCATTGATCCTCGTGTAAAAGCTCTCGTAAGACATAGGATGATGTATGAGCCACATATTCAACGGAGAAGAGTTCGTATTCTTATGAAATCAATTGATAATAGATGTAATTTATCAAATATATACGAAGATTTATTTCTCTATAGTAGGGCCTTTCTCGAAATTCATTAAAGTGTAAGTTCTTTTTATTGGTTTATGAGACATATGAAAAAGGAAATTGTAAAACTAATGCCAGGAAATAGTTATATTTCATCAACTTATAGATGTGTCTAGAAAGTTTAATTTGTATCACCACCTTACAAGCTCGAATAAAGTTTCATCCTAACCCTAGTACATTTCTCTCCTTTTGCTCAATGGAAGTTAGAACCTCATAATTCATTGGCTTTTATCATACTAATTAATAGTCACCGACACTATAATAATTCACTACTAAATTAACGAACATGCAACACGTTATAACACATGGGCTACTAATTCCGAAACGGGCGGGCGAGTATAATAAAATCAAATATAGTCGCTAATACTAATTATATTGAGGGTGGGATGATGCACTAAGCTACTAACCTTTCTCAATGTGTTCATGACCATAATCCCACATCTTTAATGCAATTATACAAGCCAAGGTTGCAGGAAGAGAATCAATGGTGGGATTACCATGGCAATCTCTCTCCCCCCAAAAGCCTTCTGGCCTTTGGTTGCTTAAAACCCACTCCAAACAACTCTTAAACATGGGTTTTTCATTATTTTCATTAGGATCACCGATCATGGCTAACCATGCAGTGTCATAAGCAGAAGGAGAGATAAAGGAACTCGGATTTTCGATAACTCGTACAAGAATGTTGTTCTTAATCTTATTAACTTGAGTTTGAATTGCTTCTAGGGAAGTTTCCATTTTTATAAGCTTGAATATACTGTAAGGGAAGCCAGAAAAGAAAGCAACAGAAGAGTGTTTTATGATATGTTATGTTTTAGATAAGCTACCTTCTTTTTAAGGGTTAAGATAAGCTAGCTACTTGCTGCATGCCGTAGATTCTAAATTTCTATTTATAGACCATTGTGTTTCACAGGGAAGTCAGCAATACCGAGTAGTTTGAACACACCGCAATAAAATAAAAATTGGAATTGAGTTCAAATGTGTTTATAGCGTGAATTGCAGTCTCAACTTATGTGGACATCATACGATAATAATATCGTACGAGGGAGGTAAGGCCCATATGGTTTATGTTTGATAAGTCTGTCACCCCATGCCTAGTCAATTTCTTTCTCTAACTATGATGATATTTATATATATTGTCGCGCAATTATGGAGATTTTTTCATTATAAAAAAATCGATGGCTACTAATAGAGATTATTTGAGAGCAAATTTTTTGTCATACACACGGTTGTACTGTGAGCATGGTACACCCAAAACCAAGGCTATATATTTGCTCATTTAAATGAGGCAAAATATACTATAAAAGAAGAGTTTGAAATGAGCAACAATTAGTATTGACTGTACCATGCACATGGTACACTCGGGTTTATGATGAATGAACTTGGGAGTGATGAATTAAATTTTTATGAGACGAATTAATCTATGTAGAAGAAAACTTTGTGTTGTTGATTTAAATGTCTTGAGACCACACATATAAGATCTTATAAAATCTTATCTGACCCTTAGGGTCTGTTCTGTTCAACTTATTTTGTCTTATCTTATAAGATCTTATAAAATCTTATCTGATCTGATCTTATCTTATCTTATTTTATTTTTATCTTATCTTATCATATAAGATAGTTTATTGAGTGTGTCTAACCTCTTATTTTATCTTATCTTATCTGATCTTATCTTATATTATCATATCTGATCTTATCTTATCTTATCTGATCTTATAAGATATTATATAAGTTAAAATAAGTTGAATAGAACGGACCCTAAGTATTTAAAAAATTAATGATATTAATTATTAACTACTATATTCATTGGTAAAATAAAAACGTAATTTTTTTTTGGTGAAGCAATATAAGCATAGTTTTTTGCACCAAAAAAATATAAATAGAAGCGTAGTTCTTAAGAATTGTTGGCTATGTTTTCTATTTCCATCTATATATTATTCTTGTCGTATTATCTCTAGCTCATGGATGACAATCTCCTAAAAATGTTTGATTTGTCATCTCTAGCTTATATGAATTCATATAGTAGTGATAGTTTGAGATTCTTTTTCCTTGATATGGACCCCTATATTTTTCCATGGTAAATGAAAGAATTTATTAATAACCAAATTATACGTGCAAGGCTAAACAACCAAACAAGTAAAGCTAAACTCAAATGAAATTACTTTTAGGAAGGCACCTCAAAGAGTAAAGCAAACCCAAAAAACCAAAATTACAAAGAGGCTCCAACTTTCTCATATTCCTTAATTACAGCTAAACCATCTACTATATATAAACTGTCACTTGAATCAACTTAAAAACACTCGTAGTTGTGTTGTTGTCCTGAAACTTTCTACTGATTTCTCTCTTGCTAAATCATACTTCCTTTGTTTTGTTAGATGCAACACTTGCCTTGTTGATGAGCGTATTAAAATAATAAAATATTGCAACTAAAAAACAGAGGTAGTATAAACAACCACGACAACCATTTTATCCAATTGATGTTTAATACCACCATTACTGCTACACCTAGGGTTGTGCAAAGACCAGGGTCGGACTGGAATATGGACCGGATCGGACAGAACCGAAGATTCTGGCCCGGTCCTCAGTCCACAAAAAATCTCGATTCCAAGTTTCCCGTCCGTTCCGGTCCAAACCCGAAAAATTCCGGTCTGAACCGATGAATCGGAATTTCTGTTATTTTAGTAAAAAAAAGAATTATATGTTAAAAAAATTTAAAAGGTAGAAAGTTAAAAACCAACAATTTATTACCTTTAGGATTGTGGTTATTAAAATTATTAAATTTTAATTTATCTAATTTATAAATATCTTAAAATCAAATAAACAGATTTTTTTTAAAAAAATATTGATTCCGGTCGAACAGGTCCAAAAATCGGACTATACCGGAAAAATTCCGGTCCAGACCGAATCGGACCTCCAAAAAAATCCCAGATTCCGATCCGATCCTAGACCGGTGTACACCCCTTATCTACAAACAGAAGTTGCAACTGTCAGTAGGAAGATTAAGCGACTTCAGCACCATGGCCCAAATCTCAACAGCAAAAGTGCAGTTGAAAGCGACTTCAGCACCATGGCCCACTTTCAATAACCTGTTACAACTTACAAGTTACAAGTGGCAAGTCTCCCTGAAATAGCCAACCAACCTATGAAAATACACTTAGGAAGTTAGGAGGGCTAGCATTTTTTTGGGTGGTGGTGGTGGGGGAGGTGGTGGGTGGCAAGTGGGGAGGTAGGTGATGGCGGGTGGTTGCAGGGGGTGGCAGGTGGTGGTGGGTGGTTTGGAAAAGAGGAAGGGTAAAATAGTCTATAAAAATAAATTTGGGGCGATTTTAAGTAATTTTGGGGCGACGTTTAACAAACCCCTTGTTAAACACCATCTATCTCCAACGAACCTTATTTGAGTCACCTCTTAAGAATTTGTTAAATCCTTGATAGAACAATTGGTGCTCATAAAGAGATCCCTATCTTGACTCACACTCCAAAAAGAATGCAGATCCTTACCTTGAATCATATGAACCACAATATTTACTCATATGCATTATGATTTTTAGGTTGTCTAACATTATTAATATTTCGGTTTTTTCACCATATACCCCGACTAATTTTTTTTTTGCACCGTATACCCTCGCAAGTTTCCAAATTCACCATATACCCTCCACATTTCAAAGATTACATCAAAGTACCCTTTTGACTAACGGTGTTAGACTTCCGTTAGTCATTAACCTTTAATCCCCCCTAACCCTCCTAATTAACTAACCTAAACCTAAGTCAAACCCTAAGTCAAACCCTAACCCTAACCCTTAATCTAATATCCTAACCTCAACCTCCCCCTCCTCCACCCCCTTACACCACCACCCCTTACACCACCACCCCCTCCCCCACCCCTTACACCACCACCCCCTTACCCCGTGGCCGACCACCCCCACCACCCCTTACCCCACCGCACCGCCACCCCACCAGTCCCCCTCCCTCCCCCTTCCCCCGTAGCCCCCTCCACGCAAACCCCCCACCACCCCCACCCACGCAAACCCCCCCCCCCTTCCCCCTAGCCCCGTCTTGCTTGTTGCCCACAAACGAATTCAAACCACGAGCCCGGAAAATCAAACGGAACTCAAATCGAGCCCGGAAAATTCGAGCCCAAAGAAACCCCCCACCACCCCCACCACCATCGCACCACCTCGAAATCGTCGCACCACCCTCACACCACCTCTCGAAACCGTTGCACCACCCTCGCACCACCCCTAAAATCGTCGCACCACTCCTAAAACCCTAGCACCTCCCTTAAAAATCCTCGCACCACCCTGAAAACGTTGCACCACCCTCGCAGCACCCCTAAAACCTCGCACCATCATCGTACCTCCCTGAAAAACGTCGCACCATCCTCGCACCTCCCCGATAAAAGCCAGATTTCAGCCCGCAACCACCTATTGACAGAAGACAACTTGACAGGGGGAGGGGGTTGCGCGATTTTGCGGGGGGAGTGGGGTTGCTCAATTTTTGCAGGGGGAGGGGGTTGCGCGAGTTTGCGAGGGAGGTGAGGGAGACTTTGCGGTGCTGCGGGGTGTCGGAAGGTGGATGGGGTTGCGGTCTTGCGGGCGGCGGAAGGGGAGGGAGTTGCGGCGGCTGCGGGTGGCGGAGGAGGGGGCTTCGGGGGGTGGTGGGGAGGGGACTGCAGTGGTGGGGGTGGGGGTGGGGTTGGAGTTGGGGGTGGGCGGTGTGGGGATGGGGTTAGGGTTAGGGTATTAGGGATAGAGTATTAGGGTTAGGGTTAGATTTAGGTTAGTTAAGTAGGATTAGAGGGTGATTAGGGGTTAATGACTAACGGAGTTTAACGCCGTTAGTCATTAAGGGTAACTGGATGTATTTTTTCAAAAGTGAGGGGTATATGGTGAATTTCAAAAGTCGAAAGGGTATATGGTGCAAAAAAAAATTAGTCAGGGGTATATGGTGAAAGAACCGTTAATATTTTATCTTTTGTTTTTTTGGGATAAGCAAGGATAATTTTGTATATTGCAAAACATCTAATTTACAACTTAATATAAATGTAAAAAGACAAACCTTATATGAAGGACTTTCCATTTTGGAAAAACCTAAACAAACAAAATTTGAGACCAACAAACAAGCATCATATATACTTGTAGGTTGTATGAAGCTTGTTAGTATGTTGTACTCTTCTGCGCCGGTGGTTGCAGTTGGTCTTGTTCTTTCGAGGGTTCTCTAGTAGAAAATTACACTATTGCTGCTATTGAATTTCTACGATTTTACCCATACACCGCAATAGACGACTTAAGAGAAAAAAAAAAGAGCGAAAACAACCCATTGTTGCGGTCTCTCTAAGAACTGCAACAATATTTTTTTTTAATCAAGAAGACATGTTTAGGATTTGGCTGTTTATTAGTTTATGCCGCCATGTCTCTGACTTTCTTCGCTCTTTTATTCCTTCTCGCTCAGTCAGTCGCTCTTCACTCCTTCTCGATCACTTCTTCGCTCTCTCACACTCACTCTTCATTCTCTCAGTCTTCAGTGCCAGAATTGGGCAAACTATATCCGTCGAACCATCATCAATTTTAGCGATCTCACTCCTCCGCCGAACCATACAACAACGTCGCACTTGGCGCTGGAGCAGCGGCGAAAATGGCGACGACAACGTAACGGTGTCGAAGACTCGAAGGTGAACATGTTAAATTGATAGCCACAATCTTCTCGCTCATTCCTAGAACCTTGACCATGTTCTTCAAAGACATTAGTGCCAACGCCGCATCATTGCTAGCCGATTCACCAGTCCAACAACGACCACAATAATTGGCTTCATTAGGGTTTTGCAGTCGGAAAGAATAGCACCATTGCCTGAATTTATAGTTGCAGCAATGCGGATTTAAACAACGTGTGTTGAGTATAGATAATGAAGAAAATTGTGTTGATATAATGATCTTCTAAGTAGATGCATTTATATGAATTTTTGTATTTGATTTTCTTGGTTTTTTTCTTGGAAGGAATCAAGGAATATAATGTTAGAGTTTGTGATGTTAGTTTCATTTTCAACATTTGATGTTGGTTTTATTTGAGTTTAGTTTCTTTTTCATGATCTGATGTTAGTTTCAATTTTAGTTTCTAATCTGAACGTGATGAATGTTTTAGTTTCATTAGCCAATATTTTTATCTCAATCTTTCCAGTTTTTTACAAAAAAAATATTTAACCTCTTGCGGCTCTGGGCTAGAATCGCAACATTATGTTAACCTATTGCGATTTTTTAACCGCGACAATATATTCGAAACCTATCATTGCGCCTTGAATTGTTGCGGTACGAAACCTCAACAATAGGCCTCTTAAAATTTAACAATTTTATATTATTTTACTAGCGGTTATACAAAGTAAAATAAATGAACCCTAATTACCAGATTGTTATTTTCTAGGAATTTTATTAAATAACTTGTTGAAATTTCAAACTAAGAGAGGTTTTTCCAAGGTTTTAGTACTCAGAAGTTGTAGTTATGATTGCTACTTTTATGTTATGTTTTAATAATTGAATATATCATTAGAGGCAAAAGGTTGTAGTTTGATGCTGTAGTTCTAATTTCGGGTGTGCATTTTCGGATACCGAATATGATCCGATCCGAAAATCCGGGTATCTGAAAATTCACATCGGGAAAAAAGCGATCCAAATCCGATCCAAAATCTTCTTTTAAAAAAATTCTAGATCAAGTTGACACGTAATTAACCTTTCTCCTATTTTATCCGATCCGAAATCCGAATTCGACTCGAAAGTTCGGATACGATCCGACAATTTATTTAACTAAAGCTAATTTCGGTAGAATAAAAAATAAGTAAATAAATTTCGGATTTTCCGTTATCTTAAAATTACGATCCGTACCCAATCTGGTATCTAAATTTTTTTCGGATATCTGATTCAAATTATCCGAAACTTAGAAACCGGCTCAGATATCTGAAATTTCAGATCCGATCGACAGATAAACGAATCAGTTTTTTTTTTTTGCACACCCCTAGTTTTAATGACAATATTAAATCTTCAAATCAATTTTATTTAAGGTTGGTGAATTCAAATTTTGAGGGATCAATTAAATCATTAATTTATGTCCATAAAGTATTGATTACGGAACATTATATATGCAAAATAATTAAGTTGGCAAGCTATTCAAACCTCGACACTATTGAACATATCATAACACTTTTGCAAAAGGGTCTTTAGAGCATCCTTAATGATGAGTGAAAAAGAAAGATCAATACTTGATCTTAAAAGGGTTTCCTTATTGATGAGTGAGAAAAAGATTGTGGTGTGATTGAGAAAAAAAATTGGCATGGGACGAGTGAAAGTATGATCAGGCGTAGGAGTGGGACCCACTGCCTGATCTGACTTTCTTTATTTTTTTTTGGGTTTCCTTCAGCCAAAACGATGCGTTTTGGCCGGAAGTGAGAGAGCTCCACCAAAACGCACCGTTTAGGCCGGAGGAAACCCAAAAATTTCACCAACACACGCCGACACACTCGACGCATTTAATTTCCATGGATCGATAGCGGCGTGACAAATGTCATGCCTTTCCGGGTGTCAGCTTCCTATTGGCCATTAAAAATATAACTATTGTAAATTTTGCAATGGTTATATTTTAAAAAATACAAATCAAAAAAAAAAAAAAAATACCAATGGCTCTATTTTTCCGAGCTCTATAAATAGAGTCCCATTTTGCTATATTTTGGACATATATAATTTTCTCCATTTTCACTAATTTCTTCTACTTGTTCTAATTTATTTCAATTAATTAATAAAAATGCTAATTACGTATGCTAGGTAATTAATAAAAGCTAATTATATAGATAAATTAATTATTAAAATGATAATTATAATTTTAAAATTTTTAATTTAATTAATTAGTAATAAAATATCAATTAGTAATGAATATTTCATATTAATAAAAAATAAATAATAAAAATATTGTAAAATGGTGGTTGGGTGACGAGAGAGAAAAAATAGTTGGGTGGGTCAAAAAGAGAGAGTAGTTGGGATGATCTTTTTCTTTGTTCATTGTTAAGAAGAAAGTGGAAAATATTGTGGGATGTAATTTTTTAGAGAGAGAAAGTTAGCAAGAGAGTGGGATGATTTTTTTTTTTTTTCATTCATCAATAATGGTGTTCCATCCATTCACGACCCCATCCGACAACCTATACAGAGGATATTCATGTAGATCCGCATATTCATCTCAATACAACAAACAGATACTCAGACATGCATCAATAGTATCATACTTAATGCAAGATTGCGATGCATTGGATCAACTCACGGTCCTTAATTAAGGTTGACGGTTAGCAATACCTGATATAGTCATAGATGGTGTTATCGCTGCAAACTTCACGTTTTTTTGTACATAGTTAAGTCAATCTTGTGCACGTTTTGTTTTGCAGTGTGTTTTTTCTCCTTTCCAGGAAAGGGCGCTGTACACGTATCTGTTGACGAATGCGCTTTATAATAGAAATATGGCTTCGTTTGAGTGTTAATACTTTTCAACGATTATGATAAATTACTACTTGTAGACAACTCATATTATATATACTACTCTAATGTAGCATGGTTATCCAATTATGGTAATGACACAACTTTGAGAGTACTGATATTGAAAATTAAGGCTGCTTCTGTTTTTTTTTCTTTGGTTATAATATAGGCTGGAAGACACGAGATTTACAAAGATGCATGTGATAATAAATAAAGAGAAACTAATTGTTAGGTCCGAGCTATATGCCATAAGTAATTAATTATATTTTTCATATACTAATATTTTACATTAAAATGATAACATCAAATTTTGCTTGGGTTTAGTGGTAAAGTCTTTAGTATATATATAAGTTTGAACTCATGAGATCAAATCTTATACAATGTATTTTCTATATTTTTATCGTATGTGGATTACATAGAGTAAAACACCATAAGGGAGAGTATCACATGACACCGTTCCTTGTTTAAAAACGTCTTTTAGCATATGAGTATGTATAGATGATAACACTCTTACATGATAAGGAAAGAGAAATAAGTTCAATTCACCTTTATTATACTAATTTGAACTTATTTGCTCGGATGTGACATGCCTTTTGATATACTTAGTTTTTCCAAAAGTAATGTGATATTTCCTTTGTTTTATATATATTGCAATAGTTCGTTTGGCCTTACATGCTTGCCTGGACAAAACTTCAACCATTAATATCTTTAACGTTTTTTTCACCATATACCCCTGATAATTTTTTTTTGCACCATATACCCTTTCGAGTTTCCAAATTCACCATATACCCTCCACTTTTCAAAAAAGACATCAACTTATCCTTATGACTAACGAAAGGCTAATGTCGTTAGTCATTAACCCTTAATCCCCCTCTAACACTAATTAACTACCCTAAACCTCTGCCAAACCCTAACCGTAATCTCTAATCTAATACTCCCTCTGTCCCAAAATACTCTTGACACTTATCAAGACACGTAGTTTTAGATGATAAGTTGTTGTTTGGTTATCAATTGTTATTTTATTGAAAAGTAGATGTGATAGGAGATAGGAGTTAGTAGTTAGTAAAAGTAGTATTATTTTATATTAAGGAGAGAGAATGTGGGCCATGGTTAAAGTTGGTATGTAATAGGAGTGGTATTATTTTATTTGGAGGAGAGAGAGTGTGGGCCAATGTTTAAAAGGTAGAAAGATTAAAATAATAGTGGGTCATATAAAAAAATAGAAGTGTAAAGAGTATTCTGGGACAGATGAAAAAGGAAAGTGTAAAGAGTATTTTGGGACGGAGGGAGTACCCTAACCCTAACCCTAACCCTAACCCTAACCACCCCTCCACCCCTTACCCCACCCACTCCCCCCCACCCCACCCCACCACCCCGAAGCCCATCCCCTCCCCCCACCACCCCGATGCCCCTCTCCCCACTCCCCATGCCCCTCCCCCCCCCCCTCGCATCCCCGACTCAATTTCCCTTCCCTGTAAACTTAGCGGTCAACTCGTCGGAAATGTCGACTCGCCGAAGAAGAACGGACTGGAAAAACGCACGAAAAGTTCGAAAATCTCGAACTTAAAATGTTCAAAAATTGTTCTTAAAGCACCCCAAAAATCGCACCAAACTTGAGTAAAATGACAAATAATCACTCTCCTACTCGAGATCCGGAAAAAAATGACGTTCGATTTTCTGGGCTTGAAGTTCGAAGTTCGATTTACGGGCTCTTGTTCGGAGTTCGATTTTCGATTTTACGGGTTCTTTGTGGCGGGGGGGGGGGCTCAGGGGGTAGGGGGGAGGTTCTTGGGTCCGAACGGGGAGGGGGTGCCACTGGTGGGGCGTGGGGGCCGGTGGGGGGTTGTGGGTGGGGGTCTGCGGTTTGGTGAAGTATGGGGTGGGGGGTAGTGGGGGTATGGGGTAGGTGGGGTAAGGGGTGGTGGGGGGCGGTGGTGGGTGGGGTGGTGGGGTAAGGGGGTGGGGAGGGGGTGGTTAGGTTTAGGGTTTTAGATTAGGGGGTTAGGGTTAGGGTTAAGTTTAGGTTAGTTAATTAGGGTTATGGGGGATTAGGGGTTAATGACTAACGGAAGTCTAACACTGTTAGTCAAAAGGGTAGTTTGATGTATTCTTTGAAAAGTGGAGGGTATATGGTGAATTTGGAAACTTGCGAGGGTATACGGTGCAAAAAAAAATTATCAGGGGTATATGGGGAAATAACCGTATCTTTAATTATTTATTACTCTCTCCATTCTGAAATATTCTTTACACTTTCCATTTTCATACGTCCCGTACTACTCTTTACACTTCTATTTCTGGATATGACCCACTATTGTTTTAATCATTCGACCTTTTAGCCATTGGCTCACAATTTCTATCCTCCAAAGAAAATAATAGCACTCTTACTACCTAGTAACTCTAACCATTGGCCCACACACTCTCTCTCACCAGATAAAATAATACTAATTCTACTACCTACTAACTCCTATTACATCTACCTTTTCAATAAAATAACAGTTGATAAAAAAACAACAAAAGGAAAATCGCGTGCACAAAATTAGTGGGCTTATCTCTCTAGAGTTTCTCTCGGTGTGTAAACATCGTCGTTATAGCAAGAAGCTTTAAAGTGCATAAGACGTCTAATCCTGATGGTCGGCCAACCGGTCCTTGGTCGGATGCGCAAGTGAGAAAGACTAGATCAATGGATGAGATTCTTGGAGTCTTAGCGATGGATTTGAATCAGTAAATAGAAATGATGAGACGGAGCTGAAGGAGCTGCAACAGAGTTAGCAGACTCATTGATTTTTCTTGGAATGGTTGTCGTCAATTCACTCATCAGCAGCGAAATTAGAGAAGGAAAGAGGAAAGAAGATTGCGTGGGCTGATCAAAGCGTTCAACCAGTCGAACCCATTCTTATACTTTTTAATGAATCGGAGGTTAGTGATGATGTTGCTCCTATTATTTATGATGATTGTAATAATAGCAATGTTGTGAAAATTGAACTGGATGATATTCATTCTGAGATTGGTTTTTGGAATTCATCTATAATATGCTATGTTGTGGGAGTTATTCCTCCACCCTATGTTATGGAAGGATTTATTCAATGAATTTGGAAGGCTCATGGGGTAGATAAAGTTACGATGGTGAAGCAAGGGATGTTTGTAGTGGGACTCTTGTCCATTGAGAAAAGAGACCATATTCTGGCAACTTCTAACCCGTTTTTTGAGAACAAACCAATGATGATGAGAGCTTGGAAACCTGATACGGATGTAACGAAGGCAGATTTTGAAGTTTTGCCAACATGGATATAGGTTAAGGTGGATTTTAAATATCGGGGGAGAGAGATGTCCGAAGATGTTGTCTCGAGAAGGTGGGGAAGTATGTCGAGTTGATCGGGCAACCGCCGAACGTGAGAAGTTGCAATTTGCTAGGGTGCTTGTTGTGGTGAAGGTGGGTCGGGATTTTTCTAATTAACTCTTCTTTTATTAATGAGAAGGGGATTGAAGTGGTATATGAGATCCAATACGAGTGAAAGCCTCGTGATTTGTGTAAGAAGTGGGGCATGAAGAGATGTGCAAAATATTACGGTGAGGAAAGAATGGAGACCTAAAGAGGGGCGGGAAGTGATAGCAAAGAAGCTGCGGGGAGCAATCGATGGTTTCATATTGCTAAACAGTTGCAAGGAAGGTAGATTCACCAACCAAGTCTACATATATTGGGAACTCTTTTGGTATTTTCGAGAATATGGAGAATGAAGAAGCCTTGGTGGTGGGGCAAGTGGAGTGTGATATAGGGGAAATGAAACATGACATGGAAGGGGACTTCCTTGGCAGCAATGGATAGCTTCCTGCTGGAATGTTCAAGGGATAAATTGCTTGAAAAAGCATAAGGATGTCAAAAAGTCTTCTACAAATGAAATCCCTTGGACTTGTCAGTCTCATTGAGACAAAGGTAAATGTTGGAAATATGGGTAACTTGTATCAGAATTTGTTTAATGATTGGTGTTTTTGCTCAAATTCTGCTCACAATCCTAGTGGGACAATTGTTGTTGCCATGAATCCATTGAGTTTTCAGGTTAATATAGTAAAGATAATTGATCAGGTTATTCATTGTTATGTGAGTCCAAATGGTTGTAAATTAGGTTTTTATTGTTCTTTCATACATGCTTTCAATAGTGCTAGTCACAGAGAGGAGTTATGGAAGGTGATTATGGAGCTGGCAAATGGTATAGATGAACCATGGGTTTTGCGTGGTGATTTTAACTGTGTGATGAATAGAGAGGAGAGAGTAGGTTTTGCAGTGAGGGATGCTGAGATGATGCCTCTTAAGAGATGTGTAGCTCATTGTTGTTTAGGAAGATGTTAAAGCTTCAGGTAATTACTTCACCTCGAATAACAAGAAATTGGGTGAAGATCATGCTTTTTCTGTAAATTGGATAGGGTGCTTAGTAATACTCTATGGATGGAGAATTTTCCTTTAGCTGAGGCTTTCTTTATGCCTAAAGGGTTATTAGATCATTCACCTATGTTGGTGAGGGTTCATCCGATTCTTGCGCTGGGAGGGAGAGCTCCGTTCAAGTACTTCAGAATGTGGAATTGTAGGCGTGGTTTTATTGCCTACTGGCTACTCGGGATGAGCGCGTATTTGACTACTTCATCGTAAAGGTTTTACTGAAAACGTTTTGAAGTCGCCAACAAGTCTTTATAGAAAGACTCATAAACCTAATTGGATATTGGAAAATCGTAGGGACAACTTAGGGACTTATTGATTATCATTATTATTAGGTTGATTAAAGAGTCATTAGCAGCGGAACCTAGATGGTCGGTGTGTTACTGTTGTACTTTTCGATTGGAAAGCATAAGGCAAACATAAATTCATAAACTGAAACATATTATAACTTAAAAGCATCATAATTATCCATTAATAAAAACTTAAGTTGAAACTTAGCAACTGACATAGTTTGACATAAACTTAAACTATAATTATAAGTGTCTTAGGAATGCTTAAAACTAAACAACTCCTTACAGCTACGCCATCCCGTTATCATCATCAGTACCTAAAACTAAAAACAAAACGTCATGAGCCGAGGCTCAGTAACATACTACTCCAACATCGTAAAAGCATTTCACATCATTTTGTTTGCAAACAGGGAGGAGAGAAATAGTAAAACTATTTCGTAAACATATCATTTAATCATAAACATAAAACATTATCATGATCCTTTATCATGTTCACCATCATATATCTTTTAATTAGGTAACTTGGCTAGTACATCAGAAAGACGTCTCCCCATAACATAACAGTCGGGCGGTCACATCATAGGTGACACTTGCGGTGCCCGTATCATTAATCAGTCGGGCGGTCACAACATAAGTGACACTTGCGGTGCCCGTATCATTAAACAGTTGGGCGGTCACAACATAGGTGACACTTGCGGTGCCCGTAGAATACTGCCAAGAACCATCTTTCACTGTACTTTATCATTTTTCGTTTCTTTTCACGAATCATGATTACATTACATAACCGTAATCGTAATCATGAAACGTAATCATAATCATAACATAGTCATAATCATATTCCTAATCATACTTTCGTAACATCATAGTTTTTTCATAAAATTCTTGCAAATCATCGAAACTCATCATACATGTTCATAAATACATTTCATATCCCACAATCCATATAACAATAACTTAATAAGAGAAATCATAAAACATATTCAGAGAGGGATTGTGGGTGTTAGCAGTAGACATTACGTGGTATCGTAGTTAAATTTTCTTGAGAGCCGGGGGAGGCTTGTAATATTCCTTCCTTTAATCTAATAAAAATTAAATAACGGGATCCCACTTCATATTCGTTACTAACTAAGTGGCGTTTTAGGAACCACTTAAACTTCATATTCATTCTTATTCTCCTTTAATAAGGTTCTAATAAAATGGGCTAAGCTTATGTTCTTCCATTAGGCCATCATAGAACTTATAATAATCATAGTTCTAACTTATATTTTATATCTTTTAAATATAAAAGTTACATTGAGGCGATACTAATGCTAAATAATCTTGTCTTATAATTAATACTTTGATAAACTATAAGTACATGTTACTAAATAGATTCATTTTAACAACACTCATATTATAACAACATAATATTTCTAATCTCTAATATGTTTACAAAACTAGACTAATAAGCGATATTTATTATTAATATCAAATTACTCATTTATTTCATAAATAAGCTTAGGTGTGGTTATCACTATACTTGAATTATTATTAACATTAACTTAGTAATCCACAACATTCTCATTAATAATTTATATTAGTTATTAATAAACTTATGAACTAAATATAAAGTTATTTTTACACCCTAAAGTGTTCCTAGTATTAAAGTACAAAATTCAGATTACAAGAATTAGTGGTTAAGTAGTTTAACATAACATTCTTAGTTTAATTCTTATTACAAAATTAGCCAAACTAGTTAAAGAGTATAAGCTAAACTAAGTGGTTTAATTTTAACTAATAAATCAATCACTTAAGCCCAATAAGTTGAAGCAACAAAATAAACTTAGGCGACTTAACTAAACAAATCAGTTTCTAGGCCCAACAATTATGTTGAATTAACAATCGAAACTAACATGGTCTAATGTAATCACTAAATCAGTTTAGTTTATATATAATTAACCCAACAATTAATTTAGTAGCTTAACTAATTAAGCAAATCAGATTTTTAAGCCCAACCAAACTCATGCAACAATTAAACTAAATTGGTTAAGCTAATGGAAATCAGTTTTTAGGCCCAACTTAGACTAACTAACCAAGGGGTAATGGGCTTAAACCTTTAAAATGAAAATTTCTGAAATTTCAAAGAAACAGAACAAGAGGATTATACCTCTGCTACTTAAGAGCAGGGATGACACAGGGGAGGGAGACGGAGCTCCGACGAGGGGTGCAGACGGCAGCGCGTGACGGCAGAAGCAGACCAGCGGTGTTCATCGGTCCTCAGAGCTCCGACAACAACAAGAAAGCAGGAGCAACAGCAAGCACGACGAAGTAGGGGAGAGTGCGAAGGAGGGGGAGTGCTGGTGGCGCTACGGTGCGGCGCGACCGCGGTGGAGGACTGGCGAGGGTTCCTGGTGAACGGAGGAGTGGTGGTGCACCGAAGGTGGTGTGCACAGTGGTGGTGGTGTGGTGGTGCCGTGAGAGGAGGAGTGAGAGAGATGTTTTTTATGATTTTCTTGATGTTGTGGAATATTTTCTGAACCCTAATTCACTGAATACTTAGAGATGATGTTAAGGGGACAAAAAGGAGGTGGTTTGAGTGCTGGGTGGTGGCTTCCACCTTAGGGGCTAGAGTAGGGGACAAGGGAGAGTAGAGGGAAGAATAGGGAGGGGGTGGTCGGGTGTTGGCCGTGGGTTTACTTATGGGGGGTTCTTCCTCTCTTTTTTTTATTCAATTTTGGTTTAATTTATTTGTTGTTGTTATACAAAAATTCTTATTACATTAATTCATCATTAGTTATTGTTAGTCTAATTTGTTAACCTATTTATAGTAATTTTGTAAATTTTAATTTCTCTTAGTCACAAAAATTTATAACATGTTCATTTAGCTTATAAATATTATTAATCAAAATTTTAGCTTAATTAAACAAGTTTATAATTTCGGGATATTACACTTATCCAATGTACATTTTCCCGTCATGACTCCATTAATGGTCAATGATCCATAGATTGAGTTCGGGGGTGAGGGTACGAATAAGATCAGGAATCAAATTCACCAATTGATGGCCACTACTTAATATCGATTCATATCTATATTTATGCAAATAAACAATCACAAAATATTTTAATGCAATCTAATAATTAATCTATGTTGGTTCATTAAACAAACAAAAGACTAATTTTTTGTGACATGTTATTATGCAATCAAATTACTGGGTTCCTAATAGGTTGTCCAAATTATCTGATAAAGTTAGAACAATTTCTTAGGTCTTGATTAGCAATAATAACATGCTGGTGATGAAAGCATAAACAGGACAATCATAGAAAATATATAAGAAAAATAAGAAAGAAAGAGTAGAGATTAGAATGTACAAAAGAATGATTTTTTATTAAAGATCGATGTGGCTTGGGTCTGAGGGAATAACAACCTTCGGGAAGAGCAATTGTGAAGCCTTTCAACGAACACTTGTGAAGATCGATCAAAGTATGTGCTATGTGTTTGTAAATATTTATGTATTTGTAAATATGAAAATATGAGTATGGAAGTTTTGAGAATTCGCAAGTATTCTAGTGTATATAGCGTATAAAGTGTCCCTTTGATCCGAAAAAATCAGTGGCCTTTTTATATGAAAATATTATGAAAAGATTAAAAAAAAGTAAATTGCGCGTCGCGCAAAGAGTGCGCTAGCTGCACGTCTCTGCGTGACGCGCAAATCCATGAGTCAGGCGCAGATTGGTGCGTCTGACGCGTTCCAGCCAATGGGACGAGCGCACGTGGCGTGCCAGATGCGTTTTTGTACGATTTTCTTTTACTCCTTTAAATCCGGAAATCAACTTTTTCGAGATAAAATCTAATTTCAATTTTAAAATATCTTTGAAAATATTTATTTATTTATTTATGAAAATATTTATTAAAATAATACATAAATACAATTAATTATCATGAATAATTAATTGGACTTTTTCAAATGATTGGGCTCAAAATATTTTTATAGACTCAAAATAATTAATTTTCTAGAATAAGTAATTGCGCTTTAAAATAGGGTTTTGGATCATTATTGTAAATAAATAAGCTTTATACTTTAAAATAATTTTGCATCTGCTATTCGGACTGCTCTCCCTTTAGGTCGAACCAATTAAGACCGCAGTATGTTTCATCATTGGGCCTTAAATAGGAAGATACGATTATGTATCTACAGGAATCGACATCCAAAATTCAATGAGAAAGTGAAGAGAAGCTGGGAAATAGGTGTCCAGAAGACTGCAGTGTTTAAAGTAGTTCATAAACTGAAGATGGTCAAGGATGAGTTAAGAAGACTAAACAGGGAGGCCTTTTCTCAAATGTTTAAGCTACAGAGGTAAATGCAAAGGAGAGATTATATATGATAGTGCCAGGAGAATCTTCATAAGAATCCTTAGGATGCAACTGCTGGTGAATGTGAAATTCAGGCCGCTAAAGAGTATAAAAAGGCTCACTCACACTATATTTCTTTTCTTCAACAGAAAGCTAAACTTGACTGGATGAGAGATGGTGATGGGACACTAGATTATTTCATCAGGCAATAAAAGAAAGAAGATTACAGAATATTGTTTATGGTGTTCATGATATGGATGATAAGTGGGTGGATAATATTCAGGATATATTGCATGTTCAGTATTAGGGATGTCAATAGGTAGGATTAGGACCGGATCCTCTAGGATCCAGATCCAGATCTGTTTTTGAGGCATATCCAGATCCGATCTGGATCCGCTTGGAAATAAAATTGAGGATCCAGATCCAATGAATCCTACGTATCCGGGTCCAAAACGGATCCTAAACTATTTTCTTCAAACGACCCTAATTTTCACAATAATTAATGATTTTAAAGAACAAAACAACATTATTTAGCATTTCATTTGTCGATGTTGAAGCAAACAAGCATTCAACCTTAATATGACAAATCCTAGCATAAATAACGTTAAGAGTTTAACATTAAGTTTTACCCTTTTAATTATATATTTTAAAATAATTTTAAAAAATGGGTAAACGGATCCGGGTCTGGATAATAATTTAGGACCGGGTCCAAATCCGCTTGTAAAAACTAGGATCCAAATCTTGCCAAGATCCGTCGGGTCCAAAATTTGAGGATCCAGATCCGTTTTCGCTAAAAACGGATCTGGAGCCACGGATCCGGATAGGGTCTACTACCCACTTACATCCCTATTCAGGATGCTATCATTGAAGCATGCCCTATTTTGACTGAGATCAAAGAAGAAGGATGTTGCATCCCTTCACTACTGCAGAGGTAAAAGAACCACTCATATGACTTAGGCAGTAGGCAGAGCACATGGAGACATGTACTACCTCGGTGGATGCCACTAATAAAGGAAAACTAGGTAGCATACCAAATTAGATGAATGTGAAAAACTCCCTTTTACACGACTCAAGATGTGTATATATGACTCTACCTCCTAGATACAAAAGGGGAGAGATTTCATCTTCAATTCCCTCAAAGGTGCGTAAACTGCAGAAGTCCTTATATAGACTAAAGCATCCCCAAGACAATGGTTTGCAAATCTCACCATTGTCTTGACAGATGATAAGTGACATTTATGTCACTACTTTTAGGAGTAGTTTTATATTGTTTTCATAGTTTAATTTCATTTATTTCCATATATTTTAGCCTTTATTTTTTCTTTTCATATTTTATAGCTTAAATAAGTAATTAGTTTTAATTACTAGTTTTTAGCTCTTATTTTCGTAATTAATTAATTTTCTTTATTTTAGTAATTTTATAGATGGATTAGTTTAGATTTCGTGATTAGTTTTCTATTTTTATTTCCTTTTAGTTATTAATTTTTATTTTCTATATCTCGTTTCTTTCCTTGTATTTTAGTTTTGCTTATAGGTGAACGTTTTGGAGTTATGAGCTTCAAAGTTAAAGTGAGCTGTGTGGTTTTTGGAGTTAGGCTCTATTCTTTTGGACTGAATTAATGAAAATTCATTTCAATTTAGTTCTGTTCTAGACAAATTCAATTCAGTTTAGTTCATAGTTTCCTCTCACAGTTTTGATTCAGTTCAGTTCAGACAAATTAAGTTTAGTCCAGTTCAGTTCAAACAAATTCAGTTCAGTTCAGTTCAATTCAGTTCAAAAGAACAGAGCCTTATAATGCAAAAACTATCCTACAACACACCATTCCTTAACCTCTACCACACTAAATCTACCCTACACCACACTACATCACCACCACCCTCTTCCCTAGCCCACAACACTACATCGCCACCACCGCCCTCAACACCATCATCTTCCTTCACCACACGGAACACCACCTCCACTCCAGCAACGTCATCCTCTGCCCCCAAACACTGCAGCACCACCACACCAAACACCATCTCCACCACAGCCTCGCATTACTCCCAGCCCACAGGAGCGGGCGCTCCGTGCTAATTCACCACAAAACAGAAGAGTTCCTGGAAGTTTGAGCGACCATGGCGCGACCTCGGAGCGGACGCTCATCAAACCAACCCATTTACAAACAACACGTGGAGTGGTCTTACCTGACATCCTAAGATTGACGTCGTACACCATGAATCAACAGTGAATATTGAGCTAGGAGAAACTGAGATCAGCTGCCACAATTATTGCACGTCAATTATTGATGATGATAGAAGTAAATCCAGCGGCTTGATTTCGATATTGGCGCTGATGCAATTTGTTGATGATGTGAAGATGTGTGGTGCGTCGAACAGGGAAGAAAATCGCAAAATGAGAAAGTAGCACAGCAGCGAAGAAGAGTAAAGAGGAGATCAATTTTTTTTTGGTTTTACCTTTCTCCCTTTCTTTTTCTTTTTCCTTTTATTTTTCTTTCTTTTCTCCCTTACTCTGCTGCACTTTGTTTTCTACCTTTTTTTCTTTTTCTTTTACCTCCTTTTACCTTTTTCTATTTTCTTTTCCATTTTCTTTATTCTCTTTTAATATTAGGAGTAGTATAAATACCTTTAACCGTTATTTTTTTGGGGAGCCAAGTTTTAGGAAGCCAAGTGTTATGTTTTTCATTATTCACCACTCTTAGTTTTAGAAATAGTTTTTAGGGTCTTTAGGGAGGATTAGCCTCCATAGGCTAGTTTAGAGAGAAAAAGGGAGAAAACTCAAAGAGAAGTTGAAGATTGTAAGATTCAAGGGTGACAACTTGTATTGGAACTTTCAACAATTAATCAATGAGCATTTCTTACTCTATATCTCCTCTTTTATTGCTTTATTTTAATTGTATCCATTAGATTAGTTATTAATTGCTTAATTTAATTATTTATGTTTATTTAATGTTAGATTAATGTTTAGTATCATGTTATTAGTTGGTAATTCTCTCTAAAGTTCTCATTTTTGTGCTTATGTAGTAGTTTGTTGGTTAGGGATTGAGTGAAAATCCAACCATGTATGATTGAATAGGCATTTGATATTAGATTTAGAGATTTGTATGATTAACATATTGATTGCTTAGCTTTTCTAATCTATGTTGCATTCTCTTTGATCACTTGAATGTTGTATTAGATTGGAGTAGATGGATTTAGGTTGGCATGAGAGTGTGACCTATTTACTTCTATTATTGATTTGTGATTATTTGAACCTTGAGATATGTTAGTAATGGACGAGAGTCCTTATTTGATGTCTTTCAAAATTTATCCGCCTATAAGAGTAGGATGTGAGTTGTGTGTTGGGTCAATAGCTAATTCATGTAGTGTTCATGTATTTATCTCTATGTTTGATATTCTTATGCCTATTTCATGATTAGTTGGTATTTAATCCCGTCTCCTAATTTTAGTTATCTTTGATATTTAGCTTAGTTTGGTAGTTCTTAGTTGGTTATTGACAATTCCCGAATAGATTCGGGCCTAGCTTATTGTTTATTTAACACAATTTTGGTGTTCCTTAGTCCTTGTGGAAGAATGACCCTTGCTTACCACATTACTTAGTTTAGTGGTTTAGTTAGTTAGTTTGACTTTAAGAGATTAGTAACGACCTAGTTTTTCCTATGTCAACAGACTATGAGTTCCAACAATCCAAAATAGATGATTTCCTCTTCATCTTGTGTGTTGGCACTATATTTGTGGTTGTGTTAGTATATGTAGATGACATTCTAGTGGTAGGCAACAATCCACGATCCATAGCTGCCGCCTTAGAGTTATTGGCCTCATTAATATGAAGGATTTAGAAGCCATTAGGCACTTCCTGGGGATAGAAGTTGGCAAATCTGATAAAGGCGTCCTTCTATCTCAGAAGAAATACACCATGGATCTCATTAAGGAGTTTGGCATGGAAACCTCCAAAAACCTCTTAAGCTGCTTCTAGATTCTCACACTAAACTGACTTATGACATGAGAGATCCTCTTCCCAATCCAGTCATCTATCACAAATTGATTGGAAGGCTTGTATATCTCACCATAATCAGGCCTAATATCATATTTGTTGTTCACACTCTGAGCTAATTTATGGAAAAGCTCAGCTCGAAACACATGCAAACTGCTAGAAGTGTTCGGAGATACCTTCCCTCTTCCCCTGCCCAAGGCATTCTTCTTGCTTCTCACAATGCATTTGTTCTCATTCTTTTTGTAACAGTGATTAGGTCGAATGCCCTCTCTCAAGAAAGTCCACAAGTTTCTGTGTGCTTTTATTAGGCTCTTCTCCCATCTTCTGGAAAACTAAAATTACAAAAGGTGGTCGCATACGTTCTACAACAAAGGTTGAATATAGAGCCTTAGCTCTTACTACATGTGAAGTTATATGAATAACATATATAATTGTTGAAAAACCTTGGCCTAAAAAAATTTTCACCAGCCCTCATACAATATGACAATAAAGCTTCGATCTCTATTGCTGCCAATCTTGTGTATCATGAACATACTAAACACGTTGAAGTTGATCGTCCTTTCATCAGGGACAAAATCACAGCAGGCATTATCAAGACTCAATATGTTCCCAGCGAAGATCAACTTGCTGATGTCCTTACTAAATTACTACATGTTGCTCGGCACCATATGCTAATGTCCAAGCTAGGAGCTCAACCAACCCTAGCTTGAGGGAGAATGCTGAAGAAAATGAGGCTGGCCCAATGTTAACCTTAGCCTAGGTCAAATCTCTTATGCTGAGTCCATCACACTAGATATTTTTCTAAGATTCCTTATTCATTCTTTTTGTTCTTTTCGTCTCTACTTGGCTAATGTTAATCCTGGAACTTTCCAAGCTCCTTTTCACTGTTGGAAGCTATACTCCCTTTTTGTCTTTTAGCTGAGTCAGTCACCAATAAGTTTAATGTTATATATAGAAATTAAGGCTCTACTCTTTTAGGTTGAAATGAGCTGAACTAAAATGAGCTAAACTGAACTTAATTGAAACTGTTAGAGGAAAGTAGTTGAATTGAACTGAATTGAAATTGTGCCTAAATGAACAGGGAAAGTGTTGTATACAATGATTAATTGAAATGATTAAGACTCTCAATTCCTCTGAAATCTAGATTTTGTTCATTTACAATAACTCTTTATACCTTAGATATGCCATATTTTCTACTAAGTTCTAAATAATACCTAAGGCCTTCTGAATTTCGAAATGCAGGTTTTATTTTCAAGTATGAAAACATTATTAAGACATATGCATATATATATGCTACTAATATTTATCGAGGTATAACAGAAAAATTGATACAACAAAATGCTTTGTTTGCCCCTCTTCAGCCGATGACAAAGAAATTCAGCTTTGGTGAAACTTTCATTTGAGCTTGAAGACCTCCTAACGATCCGGCGGCAAAAGCTACACAATGAATCCTTAATTGTTGTCTCCTCCAATCGCATTTCATGCTACTTTTGTCAAGCAAATTGTTCACTTTAAGAATTTTCTTCGGGCGAGAGTTTGGTGTTGGGGACTTAGGCTGTCCTAATTGAATAAATATAGCCTTGTTGATGTCATTAAGTAGTGAATCCTTCGAGTCGAAATGGTTGGCCGAGTTAAACAACATTTGGAACACTTTCAGTGCTGTTAAATGAAGCATTTTGCAAGGCTTTGGTAATTCAACATCATATTCATCCATCAATGCATGCTCAAGTAGCTTCATCTTAGTTTCTTCAAGTACATTTTCGACGTAACTAATTGCATCTTCTGTTTCAGCAGATGGGTTTTCTTTCATGTACAGATATATTGAGTTGATCTTGCCATCCTTAACCTCTTTCTGCAAAATAAGACATGTATCCATGTTAAGGGTATAACCTACATGTGAGTTAGGACTAGTCCCACGTTGAAAAAAATAGAGAGAGAATGACTAATATTTAGATTGATGGTGGGTTACTCCACCTATCACCAATTGGTTTTAGGATGGAACCCTCCCAACTTTGAACGAGGTCAAAGAACCCTCCTCCGACGTGGGCTTGTATTAGGCCCAATGTAGTTTATCAATCCATGTATCATTAGTTTCAATTTGGTTTTCCATGGCCTTGTTCTCTTCAATAATTGATATCAAAAGCTGTTTAAGGTAAAATAAAAAGAACGATGGAAATTTCGAGATACTCTACACTGTGATCTTTTTTTTTTATTTCGAGAGGACATTATGTGATCTTAATCGTTAATAAAGCAAGATTTCATAAATCTCGAGTTGTTCTATTTGTCTTTTATTAACTCTCTAAAACTCATCACATAAATTTGAATGATTAAT
Organism: Beta corolliflora; assembly: GCA_947648045.1. Classification (NCBI taxonomy): domain Eukaryota; kingdom Viridiplantae; phylum Streptophyta; class Magnoliopsida; order Caryophyllales; family Amaranthaceae; genus Beta; species Beta corolliflora. The sequence goes on from CANSZD010003970.1 coordinate 200,738, forward strand.
AGCTAAAACTAAAATATTAACGTTGTAAACAAATTTTTATTTATGAAACTAATATAGGATATGATATGTGCATCCTTTAGGGCTGCATATATATAAACTGCTAAAAATGAAAATATTAAGCAATAAGTAAGTATTAATTATGTCGATTAACTTGTGATTGTGTCATAAATTTCTCATATAATACTATTTTAGGTCATGTATTTAATACTTGTTTACAACCCTAAGGCGGCATATATCCAAATAATATTATCTATGGATTAAAATTAATTTTTTATTAATTGTTTTGTGTCTTGGTCATCATATGCAATTAACATTTTCTTACTTAAATTACATTTGACTAGGGCTTAACATCACTGAAAACTAACTTTTGTAAGTGAAAATGATTAAATGAACACGACTTAGTAAGAGTCTAACCACCATATCATATTTGCCTTATGTGGCCAAATTACAAATATTGGACTATAAAGTTTGGATCTTCACTAATATGGATATCAAATACTATCATGTGTAACCTTAATATATTGTTCTCAATAACTTTGCACTCTCTCTATATTCTTTTTAATCAACACACTTTATCCTTTAGTTTGGGATTATTCGTATGTTTCACTTTAATCATCGTTTGTGATTTATTCATATGGAAAACATAGTCCAGCGGGATATTATTTGATTCGTATCAATATATATATATATATATATATATATATATATATATATATATATATATATATATATATATATATATATATATATATATATATATATATATATATATTCAAAATGCAAACTTTTTATAATTTTTACATATTGATAATTGAAGATATTAATAGTCAAATTTCTGTGTTGGTATGCGTGGAAATGAAACAATGTAGATTAAATAAAAACAAAGATTGTGTAAAATAAAAAAAAATATTAATTAACTTTTACCAATATTTTTAGCAAAGACATCATGGACAAAAGTGTGGATTGGACGGTTATTGTGGAATAATATAGTACTTCTTTTTGGTAATTAACTATGCATTAGAAGTTATATAGTATCTCCCCTAAAAAAAAGAGATTAAATAGTATCGGGGCGTTATTACAGCCCTTTAGGTAGCCATCTGAATACATGCGTATAGTGGTTCTCACGGTTCGTCATAAGGGTGGTTACCATTTAAATATATATATATATATATATATATATATATATATATATATATATATATATATATATATATATATATACATATATATACATACATATATATACATATATATACATACATATATATACATATATATACATACATATATATACATATATATACATACATATATATACATATATATACATACATATATATACATATATATACATACATATATATATATATACATACATACATACATATATATATACATACATATATATATATACATATATATATATACATATATATATATATATATATATATAAGTGAGTTCATATGGGAATACATACTTACATGAGAAATGAAAATAGATTTTACGCGCTATATATAACTCTAATGAACAAGTAATGTAACTCCAATGAAAAAGTGATATAACTACAAAAAAGAATATTATAAGAAAAAAAATTCAAATTTTTTTTTTTTTTTTGGGCTCAAAGTTTTTCCGGGTATAACTCCAATGAACTAGTGTCAGAATCCTAAGCCTAATCCTGTGGTTGAGATTAATTCTCATTTTCATGTAAGGAAAGATTCTCACGTGTGATCTTCGCCCTTTCCATTTATGAGTTTAGGTGAGAATGCTATTTTATATGAGAAGTGAAACTAAAAGATAAAAGTTCTTCTCCGTTCCAAAAAGTAAATAAACACTGCCTTCATTTATGAGGCTTTTTTGAGACAAGTGTTTCACTTACTTTAACGGAGGAAGTATATGAAAATTTCCAATACATTAGTTTGCGGCGTACTGAATTTTTCCTAAACATTCTCTCTCATCTCGTTTCTCTCTCTCTCATCTCGTTTCTTTGATTATCAGCACAATTTCGACTGGATTTTTTTTGTCAAAATCATCAAATCTTTGTGAAATTTAGTGTTTTGAATTATTATGGCGTGATCATCTGGATTATTTTTTGAGGTTGATTTTGAGTTTTTTTAACATTCAATTGCAAATTGCGGTTTATTCTCAATTCAACGAAGTGTAAGTATATTATGTTTCTCATTCTTATAATTTGAATTGAATCTTTAGATTTTAGTTTATATATGTACAATTCCTTGTGTTTCGATTTTATTTCCAATTAATTAGTTTATCGACGAATTTTAGGTCGTTTGTTGTTGGATATAATTTCAATTGAATCTTCGATTTTAGTTTATCTGTGTACAATTTGTTGTGTTTCGATTTTTATCCCAATCAATTAGTTTATCGACAAAATTTAGGTCGTTTATTGTTGGATTTTCAGTTTAATCTGATTCGATGTTGGTTGTTGCCTATGCTACTTCTCTTAGCGCCATTTTTAGTGCTTGGAATTGTCTCTTTTCAACGAAGTGTAAGTATGTTTATCGACGAAATTCTGGTTAGGCTTTCAGTTTCTTTGAAGTTCTGTTTTTCGGAAATTCTGCTTCATTTTTTTTATCAATTTTGTTGCTGAAAATTAAGATATAATTCTAGTTCAAGTTTCTTCTATTTCGGAAAATTGTGCCAACATTTGATTAGAGTTGTAGGAAGTAGAAGATAAAGTTATGCCAACATTTGATTAGTGTTGTAGGAAGTAGAAGTTAGATTTGCGCGAACATTAGATTAGAGTTATTACTCTTGAGTTAGATTTCCTACAACTTTGGACAAGTGTTTCTGTAACTCTAATTGGTACTTTCTGTAACTCTAATTAGTACTTCTTATAACTTTAAATAAATGTTCCTATAACTCTTGAGTAGTACTTCCTACAACTGTTAAAGTTACCTAGACTAGAGTTAGATTAGAGTTACCTAATCACCTAGTGGTTCTTTTATATGCAGCAGACGAACAAATTGTTTGTGCAAACTTGTTTATGTGGATTCTTATTGTCGTTTCTCATTATCTAACCCTGAGTATTAACCCCATTTTCCTTTGATATGTTTGTTATGTGATACTATAACTTCATCTATCATTGCAGAAAATGTGGAAAAGAAAATTAAAATGATGACGCTTGATTATTCATCTTTTGCTTTGTGATGAAATACTACAATCACTGAGCTATATGTCTTGTCCTAGTGGAGTGAGATGCTTGCTGAAATAGATTAATTTTTTCTTGGCAACAAACACATCCACCATCAAATTCTTTTCTATATCTCTATTGAATGCAATAGGACTCTCAGTTCACTAGTTCAGGTGTGCTTAGTTCACTAGTTAATTCAGGTGTGCTTGCTGCTCTCTATCTTTTGGCCCAAAAGTACAAGGCACCATCAGAAGAGATGATAGAATCTGTAAGGCATCTTCTATGCCCTGTCTTCTTACTGAGTTCACTAATTTTCTCCATTGCTTTGGTGGTTGCAATCATTGAAAATATGGGACTTCTTATGCTATGTGATTATATTTTTTACAGGTCACTTCATTGAATCTAAAACTTGGTTCTCAAAGATATTGAATTGAAAATGGACATCGCTAACAAGGAAGGCCACAGTTTCATGACGTGTGCTCTGTGTCAAAAATATGTTTCCATTTAGTTCAGAATTGTTCTGCTTCAAGGTATGATAGCAACCTCTAGAAAATCTAATTTCTCGGATACAGCTTTTATGTTCCTAGTTAGAACACTCATGCAGGCTTACCTCTTCAATGATTATTGGGAAGATATTGGAATTATGATTAGAGTTTTATATATTAGTAGTTTGATTAGAGTTATATAAACTAAAAGTAAGTACATGTGTAGTTTCACTAGTACTATAAAACCTATTAGCTCAAATGGTAGAGCATTGTGCCATGCACAAGATGTGGGTTCGATTCCCACATAGGTTATGATATGACAATTTAGAACCCTAAACATAAAGTAGAAGAAATTAAGTACAATAACACTCAAAGTACACAAACTAAAACTGAAAATTGTCATTATTTTGACTCAAACTAGTGTCATTTTTTTTCTTCTTTTACCACATTACCAAGTCAGGCTTAAGAGCAAAATTACATCTAAGAGCTTAACAAGTCCATGTAAATAAGAAGTGCTCGAAACATATTAAATAATAAGAGCCTGTGCGAGAGTCAAACCCACATTTTTGTGTATTTGCACACACAATACTCTACCAATTGAGCTAACAGGCTATCAATTTGCAAGCATAATTCCAATACCGAGCAAACACCCTTGAGTCAAGCCAAGTGCCTTAGCTCATCAGAGAGTAATGTATTGCCATAACTCTAGTGAGACATTGGTATAACTCTAAGGCTATTAAGAGAATAAACTCCTGCTAATTAGACAAATCATTATCCTTACTTTTTGAAGGAGGGAAAAAAATATTTTCAATATTTTCAATATCGTGCAGTAAATTATTGAATTGCAAAACTCAAACTCAAAAAAGAAATATTTAGCAACCAAGAAGGGAAGAAATGTTTTCAATATCCTAGAACAATAAAACAAAAGAAACATTTCATCTTAAATATTAGAAGTCCCTCAATCTCCAAAAACTCTGCTATAAAGAAACTTATCAGTCTTCTAGGAGCTTGAATACTTCAAATAAAGTTCAATGAGAAACATTCTTACTCATAGAGAGCCTTGAGATCAATACAAGCAAAAATCCAGATTGTCAGCTCATAACCATACTTCTATACTTCTATTGGGTTTAGGGGATGCTTTTGAGTTTTAACACAGAAATTTCCTTCTTACTATGTATGACCGTATTGCACAGTTCGAAATCAGAATTATTTGTAGCAGTAAAAAAAAAAGTCAATTGGGTCCTCACATGAGCATCTGTAGTTCTATTTACCAGAGGGGTTCTAAGAGAGTAAGAGTGACACACCCACTAACAGTTACTATCATCAGGACCTGCCATCAGCTTCTTTCCTGTATTCTTGCATTCTATGAGTGTTAAATATTTACTTTTTGTGCATTCAGGCTTCTCTCGTGGCCTGGTGGTTCTAATAGGTTTGGAGGAAATGTTGGTATAATTCTAACCAAAATGTTGATATCTCTAAATAAACATTTTTACAACTTTTGACTACTAATTCCTACAACTCTAAACAAGTATGGACATAACTCTAATTATTAGTTCCTAGTATAACTCTAAACATGTGTAGACATAACTCTAATTACTACTTCTATAACACTAAGCAAATGTTGTTATAACTATAACTCTAAATGTTGGTGTAACTTCAACTAATATTCTATAAAATTCTAAACATGTGTTGGTATAACTCTAATTATTACTTACTATAACTCTAAATAAGCATTTTTATAACTCTTTAATACTACTCCTACAACTCTAAACAAGCCTTTTTGCTAAGTAAGAAAGTAGATTAATGAAGCATCAATTTTACAACCAAAACCATACCAAAAGAGGCAAACCAACTAGGTTGGACTCCCTACCTAAGGCAGGCAACAAGCCATAAAGGCAATTTACAATACATCATCACAAATTTAAAAACAAAACATGATCACTCCTATCTACCTTCTTAGACATTACAGCTAGTATCCTAGCTCTAGTATTAATCTTAATCTGCTTCACCCCTTGCTCTATGTTAGGAATACACTCGATTCCAATAGACCGAATTCGAGCTAACCAAATAAAGTATATCAAAGCCAGTAAACCAGCTAATATCACTTGTTTCCTAAATTTAGACTTCCTACTATGCTGAATCACCCTGATCAGTTGTTGCAGATCATCAGTCTGATGAGTGAGCTTAAACCAGTTTTTAAGCATCTTCAATCAAATTAAATCAAGCTAAAGTGGCATTTGAAGAATAAATGCTGGTGGGTTTCACTATGACCGCCACAAATAAGGCATGTATCAGATGCACTAACCCCAAACTGAGCAAGTTTGGAAGTTGTTTGAAGCTTTTTCTGTATTGCCAACCAAGAGATGAACCTGTGCTTGGGCACACTCAGTCTATTCCACACCACTATGTCCCATGTTACACTTTGCTGCTCCCCTTTTAGCTTTTCAGAAACCTTTTTCACAGAGTACACCTCCATATGACATATATCTGCCTGTGTAAACACCATTGTCATTTGTTCCTTAACTGAACAAATCTTTTTCCAATACAAGCTAGCATTAGCTTGTGGTACATAAGCCCACCAGTCAGCTTCTCTTAGATAAACAGAATTTATCCATTTCAACCACAGGCTATCTTGTTTAGTAGATATAGCCCACACATACCTACCTAGAAAAGCAATATTCCAGAGAAAAATATCCCTAAATCCAAGACCACCTACTGATTTAGGATGGCAAAGTCTATCCTAAGCCACTGCACCTAGTTTCTGACAAAAGTATTGCCCACTCCAAAGAAAGGTTATGCATATCTTGCTAATTTCAGTCAATACCTTCTTTGGGAGAAGGAAAACTTGAGCCCAATACATGTGTAAGCTCAATAGGACAACATTAATCAACTGTACTCTTGCTGTGCAGGACAAATGTCTAGAACTCCACATTTTTATCCTAGTTGTCATTTTACGAACAAGCATTTCACATTGTCTCGAGAGATTTTCTTTGCACAAATAGGTACCCCAAGGTACTTAAATGACAGTGTGTGATGAGCAAATCCTGAAGCTTCAGTGATCCTCTGTATACCAACTCTGTCCATACCACATGTATACATTGCAGATTTACTCACATTAGCTTGAAGTCCAGATGTTGCAGAGAAAAGTTTGAAGGCCCTGAGCATCAAATACACAGATGTATAATCCCCTTTACAGCCCATTACTAGGTCATCAGCAAAAGACATATGTGTTAACTTCATCTCTCTACACCCAGGATGGTATTGAAATTGTTCCATATAAGTGAGTTTTGTCAAAATTCTTAACAAATACTCCATACATAAGACAAATAACAAGGGTGACATGGGGTTACCCTGTCTCAAACCCCTATGAGACTTAAAAAAACCTCTCATAGTACCATTCAACATGATAGAGAACATGGGAGTAGAGACACATTCCATAACTAGTATAGTAAAACTAGTAGGAAAGCCCAAGGCATCTAACATTTCCTTCAAAAATCCCCAGCTAACTGTATCATAGGCTTTTTGGAGATCTATTTTTAATAAACACCCTGGCTTAACTTTTTTCCTGCCATATGCTTCACTAAGTCCTACAACACCATGATGTTGTGAGTGATATATCTACCATGGACAAACCCACTTTGGTTTTCCATGATTAAATCAGGGAGAACTTTCCTCAATGTTCCACACAAAACCTTTGTTACACACTTATACAATGTGTTATAGCATGAAATAGGTCTGAATTTAGTGACATTGTGTGGACACTTGGTCTTGGGAACCAGTGTAATTATAGCATTATTCAATTCTTTCAACAACTTCCTCTCCTGTAACACATCCAACACAACATTAATAACTTCCTCCCCTACTAATGTCCATGTATCCCTGTAAAAACATGCACCAAAACCATCAACACCTGGAGCTTTACAACCAGGGTTGGATAGCAAAGCCTTCTTGACCTCCTCTGCAGTGTATGGAGCACATAAAATGTTTATGTGTTCATTTGTAGTAAGAGGGCCTTCTTGCATTAATTGAACATTAACTGAGCTTCTTGTATGCTATCCTGACCCAAAAGAGATTCATAATACTTAAGAAAAGCATTAGAAACACCTTTAGATGTGTCTTGCCATATACCCTCAGCATCATATATGCTATATACTTGGTTCTGAATTCTCCTTGCCCTAATACTCTGGTGAAACAATGCTGTATTCTCATCCCCAGCCTTTATCCACTCTAACTTTGCCTTATGAGACAAGAATTCTATATGTGTCTGATGCTTTACATGATAATCTTTCACAGCAGCTAGTTCGTCTTCAGCCAACATTAAGTCTCCAGGATGCTCATGCATCAATTTATGAGCTTAAATCATCTTATTGTAGGCTCTAGTTTCATCAGCTTGTAGATCTGAGAAGCCTTCTATATTCAAAGATTTCAAAGCCCGCTTCACATTCTTCAGCTTCCCTACAACCTTGTACATTCTAGTACCTTGAACTTCTGTGTCCCAAGCTGATCTCACTATAGCTTCAAAATGAGGAGAAAGTCTCCACATAGTATAATATTTGAAGAGGTGCTTACATTCTCTTACATCAGGAAATGATCAAATTCACCTTCACTATGAAATGAAGCTTCTACTGAGCTAAATATGCTTTGCCAAGCTTGGTTAGCTAATACTCTATCCAACTTGGAAAAGACTCTAGCATTACCCTGCTGTTTATTGTTCCAGGTGAAAAAATTACATGAACATTTGATATCACACATATCACAATGCTGCATACACAAGATCATATCCCTCATTTCAATATCTCTCAGTTGAGAACCAATTCTTTCATCTGTGCTCATCACACAGTTAAAGTCCCCACACATAATCCATGGATCTGCAGTGTGCAACATCTTCAAGTCCTCGCATAATTCTTCTCTCTTTATTCTTTCATTGAAGCCATAAATGAATGTGCAAAAGAATCATGATAAGTGACATTTATGTCACTTATAGGAATAGTTTTTAGATTGTTTTTATAGTTTATTTTCATTTATTTAATCTATTTTTGCCTTATTTCTTCTTTTTATATTTTGTAGCTTAATTGTTTATCTAGAGTTATTTACTTGTTCTTAGCTCTTAATTTCGTAATTTATTTATTTATTTATTTTAGTAACTTTATAGATGGATTAGTTTAGTGTTCACATTTAATTTTCTATTTTTATTTCCTTTTAGTTACTCTTATTTTATTTGTTTATTATTTTTATTTTATATGTCAAGTTTCTCCCCTCGTGTTTGGTTTTCTATGTAGGTAAGCATTTTGGAGCTACGTGTTCGAGTTTCAAAGTAAGAGTGGTGGCTTGATTGAGTGTTATAATATAGAGCTTATCCTACACCACATCTCCCACCTATCCTACACCACATCTCCCACAACACCACCATCTCAAGCAGTCCATGAGACCACCTCCACCCATACAACACGCAGCACCAAACACCATCTTCACTCTGGCACCTTCGCCTCCACCGCAGCACCAACATCATCTTGTCCCAGCCAAGAGGAGCGGGCGCTCGTATCTAGAACGGAGCAGCCGCTCCGTTCGAACTCATCGTAAAACAGAATGTTAGGCAGAATGCATGAGCGACCAATGAGCGACCTCGGAGCGGGCGCTCAAAGAAAAACGTGCTCAATACTCATTAAATGAATCGACGGTTGTGATTCATTGAAGAAAATCCTCCATTATTTACAGAATGAATTTAGCAGAAAAATCAAATCAAAACAAGAAAATCGACGGGGATGATTTGATGAGTGTTGATGAATGATGATGATGCGGCGAATCTAACGGCCTGCTTTGAGTCCTTGATGATGGATGACGAAGCGTCGTGGAGTACAGAGGAAGGCGAGAGGAGTAGCGGTGAAGAAGAAAATGGGTTTTATGATATTTTGGGTTTTGTTTTGTTTCCTTTTTCTTTTCATTTCTTTTTCCTTATTTTTTCCTTTCTCCCGTTGGATAACTGTACTTCTCTTTGTTTTTATTTTCATTTTTTTATTTTCCCTTTTTTTTACTCCTTTTTGGTTTCATTTTTCTTTTACCTTTTCCTATTTTCTTTTCCTTTTTATTTTTTCTCTTTTAATATTAGTAGGAGTATAAATACATTAAGTCATCTTTTATTAAGACAGGATTTTTTAGCCAAGTTTTATTTTATTCACCACTCTTAGTTTTAGACTTTTTAGGGTTTTAAGGAGGATTAGCCTCCATAGCTTAGTTTAGGGAGAAAAGGGATAAAACTCAAAGAGGATTGAAGATTTGGAGATTGAGGGTGATAACTTGTATTAAAGATTCAACAATTTATCAAATGAAGATTTCTTACTCTCTCTCTTCCTCTATTGCTTTATTTTAATTGTTTTTCTTAGATTAGTTGTTCATGCTTAGTTTAATTATATGTGGTTTATTTTGTTTAGTTTATTGTTAGATTAAGGATTATTATCATGTTATTAGTGCTTAATTTCTCTAAAGTCCTCATTTTTGTATTTATGGAGTAGTTTGTTGGTTAGGGTTTGGGTGAAAACCCAACCATGATTGGATTGGGCATTTGAGATTGGATTTGGAGATTTGCGTGATTAAATTATTATTTGTCTAGCTTTTCTAATCTATTTTGCATTCTCTTTGATCACTTGAATGTTGTATTGGATTGGAGTAGATTGATTTAGGTTGGCATGAGAGTGTGGCCTATTGATTTCTATTATTGACTTGTGCTTATTTGAACCTCGGGATATGTTAGTAATGGATGAGAGTCCTTATTTGATGTCTTTGAGAATTTCTCCGCCTATGAGAGTAGGATGAGAGTTGTATGTTGAGTCAATAGCTAATTCAAGTAGTGTTCATGCATTATCTCTATATTTAATATTCTTATGCCTATTTCATGATTAGTTGGCGTTTAATCCCATCTCCTAACTTTAGTTATCTTTGATATTTAGTTATTTTCGTCGTTCTTAGTTGGTTATTGACAATTTCCGACTTGATTTCGGCCTAGCTTATTGTTTTATCAAGACATTTTGGTGTTCCTTAGTCCTTGTGGAAGAATGACCCTTGCTTACCACTTTACCTAATTTAGTGGTCTAGTTAGGTAGTTTGACCTTAGGTGTTTTGTCCAACGACCAAAATATCCTACGTCAAATCACTACAAAACAAGGCCATCGTAACGACCTAAATGTGTTGGCAAAGATCCATTAATTGTTGCCATAGACCTATAGCAGCAGTTTATATGGCGTTGCCAATAGGTGGCGCTGCTATAACTCTATGGCAACAATTATGTTGCCTTAGGCAACAACTTTATAAAACCGTTGCCATAGTTATCATTAGCAATGCTTTTCTTAGGCAACGATTTTTAACTTTTGCCAACAGTTTTATTATATCTAAGGCGACATTTATTAATTTTTAGTAACAATTACTTAGGATTTAAAGCAACATTTTTAGTGTTTAGGCTAACACTTTATTATCTATAGCAGCACTATCAATAGTCTATGACAACGTTTATTGCTCTAATATTGCAACACTTTTATAGTCTAAAGCAACATTTCTTGACACAGCTATTGCGACAATTTAACATGAGTCTATAGCAACGTTTCTTGCTATACTATTGCGACATTTTTTATTTGAGTCTATAGCAACGTTTATTAATACAACTATTGTGGCACTTTAATGTGAGCTTATAGCAACAGTTTCATACGCATTTATTTAGTAACTCATCAAAATAAAAATATTATACCAAAAAATCCATATAATACAAAAAGAAAACATTTGTTTCAAATTAAGTGTCACTTGTTATTAAAATTAAATATTCATAACAATCATTCTAAAAACAAAAACCATTGTTATAATATAAATACATCAATTTAGAAAACTAATGATTCTCCAAAAAAAGCTAGTAGTTCAAGAACCTACATAATATTTTTGATTTATTTGTCCAAAATCAATATAGAAGAACTTCAATCTATGCCCTTCCTGTCATCCTTGTATCTACCTTTCCCCTTCTATCTACCTTTCCCCTTCTATCTACCATCCTGTAAACAGAAAAATAATAGTCAATATAATAGGAAAATTAATGCATGTAATCAAACACGAAAAGCTCATAATCATCAAACAACATGATTTCACAAGCATCAAACATCATAATTCTAAATCGACATATAATAAATAAGTAAAGAAGTTTTATAAAACATACCTATATGTAACCATGACCAATAAAGAGAGTGGTGTCTAGAAATTATTTATGCATCACTTGAAAGTGTAGACACCAAAACTGCTGCAATCATTTCTGCAGTCAAGCTAGGGTCCTTTTTTCGTAGTCGTCCAAGTGAAGCAGCAATCGAATCAAGAGTTTCAGGTTTTTCAGGTTCCTTGCTCATATTTTGTGATTTTGAGGCTTGGGACTCAAATTCCTTTGACACTCTTTCCATTTCAGCAGCATGAGCTTCTCTTTCCTTTGCAAATTCTTCTCTTTGAGTAATCAAATCTTTTTGCAAGTCTGCAGTTACAACTTTTTTAATAGAGTCAATGACCTCCTCTAGCAATATTAAAGATGTACTTGATTCTTTATCTTTTTGCATCTTACGGAAACACCTAGTCCATGTAGTCGTTTAGAACCTGGTGCATTTTCCATTACTTCATCAAATGAATCCTTATGAGATTCACTGTTATGATCATCTTGTAATGCCTCTAGTTCCCGCATAGCTTGCTACATATATTAAATTACATGGTTAGTAAGCTTAAATTAAATAATCAGATCAATAAAATAAATAATTACAATACAAGAATAAGAAAATACATACTATTTTCTTTTGTGTATCATCATAAGGTCGATCATAAACTTTTCCTTCTTTTCGACGACGTGTCTCTTCAAACATCTCTCTTTTTGATGGTGCCTTACCTTTTTCACGCAACTGAGATAACAATGAAAAAAACAGGATGAAATATGTATAGTTCATTTCATAGTCAATATAAATATATATTAAGCTAAATATGGTATGTATCTCAAACCATTTTGTCATAACGCATGGCAAATGACACTGGACCAACTGTGTGCATATTGTCCTGCTCTTTGAGATTTTCCGAGTTCTGCAAACTTGTTTTCTAACAGCAAAAATATATATATTAGACATGTAAATAATTCAAAATAATAAGAATATATTATGCTTCAAACCTACCTTTCTTTGCATTAGTCTCCCAATAAGCTAGAAGTGTTTTGAAATGTGCTTCAGGCACTCTCTCTAGCAGATGTTTCAATCTCTCTTCATAGCTGCCATATGCATAATAATGTAGCTTTTTAAGCCTACATTTGAATCCTCTCCAAGATTGATCAAGGGTTTCATATACCCACTCTTCAGATTCCGGTGGAAGGATGTACTTGCTCTAAATAAAAAGTTGCTTATGTATTAATAAAAATAAATAACTAATAATAACACATAAAAGAAATAACACTCACTTTCACATAATCCCATATTTTGTCTTTATTTGGAACTTTTTTGCCAATTTGTGTAAGTTAAAGGGGCCCAATTGTAGTCATGAGCAATAGTCCCTAAGAACCGAGTAAGCTCTTTCCTAGCTTTTTTTCGGACCAATAGGTTGTCCTTTGTCATTGCAATAGATAGCAACACGATCTTCCAATTTGCGAGCATGGACATCAAACATATTAGTCGGCCCACAACCTTTCTTTTGAGCACCTAAGAGAAAGAAAAGACAAAAAACACATCATGAAAGTTACAAAAACAAGTTAGAATGAATCCAAATTAGTCTAAGAAAATTCATAGCTCAAGTCTAGGAAGGACCACAAGCATGCGTTTTGTGAGGAGGAAAAAGAAGTAAAACAAAAAAAACAAAAAAAATTTGAAATTCGATAGAACAATGGTACTTGTCCTTCTCTTGCATTAGCTCTTACTGCCACTGGTCCTCTATCCCCCCCCCATTTTAACCATCTTACTGCCATTCTTACATTCGCAACCAGATTTTGCAGCGCCAGTTTAATTAACAGCTAGAAAGTATTCTACAAAAAAATTCAAGGTTGGCCAGTTTAATTAACAGCTACCCCGAGTCTCAAACACTTTGAACTGAGCTTTTGCAGGGAACTTTAGATTTAAATCGGCCAACAATAATAAAGCCACTTCCTTATTTGGGATGGGGGAAGGAGTGAAGAGATGTATCTTTATTAAGTAAAATCATCAGTAGCTTGGTTCTAAAATTACTCAATTGGAAAATTACTTGGGCAAATAGTGTGTGGAGCAGAAGTGCTCTACCTAAGCACAGATTTATACTGTGGCTTTGTGTCCAGAATAAGCTGAGAACAAAAGAAAAGTTGTATAAATTTGGAGTAAGCAGAGATAACGAATCTTGATTCTGTGGCCGGGGAGGAAGAAACACACAATCATCTCTTTTTTGAGTGTCTGTACAGTAAGCAAATAATACAGGCTTTGCTTAGATGGATTGGTCTTCAGCCTAGAAATAGGTCCATTCCTCAGTGGCTTTCCTGGAAATACAGAACTTATAAAGGGTCAAGAACAAGAAGGCAAATCTTCAATGCAGTTCTTTACTGTTTACCAAAATTAAAGCAAACAATATGGTTAATGCATTATTAACATATGACTATCCACACTCACCTCACCATAAGCTCCTCTCCCGATGATGGTTAATAGTTCACAAATCAGTCACACATCCTATTTCTTTTCAGTCGCATAAACTCTGTCTCTTTTCGCTCACCATCTTTTATGTAATGCTACTCATCAGTTATAATCAGTTATCAGTGACTAGCAAACAGCATACGTGAGAAGCACTAGTAATCAACAAAAATCAGTTTCAGTCAATTCAATAGCAGTAGTTTACTTTAATCTTAAAAAAAAGGTTATAAGTAGCATAATCAATTCAGTAAAAATCAGGTTAATTGCACAGGGCTTAAATGGCAAAATCGTTAATGAACATTGAAAACAAAAAGGAAATAGGATGGACGCCCAAGATCAAGAAGAAAGAAAATTAGAAATCATGATAAAAACCGAAAGTATTATTCAGTCAAGGAAGGATACAAGTGGCTCAGAGGGGATCAAGAGGGTGTCAAATGGCATAACTGGGTTTGGAACCCTGTCAACATTCTAAAGCACGCATTCATTTCCTGGCTCGCAGCTCTGGATAGATTGAGGACGAGAGAGAGACTCAAGCAGGTTGGTATTTGTCAGGATGCAGATTGTCTTTTGTGTGATCAAGGATCAGATTCATGCTGTCATTTATTCTTCAAATGTAAGTTTAGCTTACAAGTTTGTCAAGGGGTTATGAATTGGCTTAAGATTCCTTGTCACTCTCATGAGAATCTTTATGTGCATTGGAATAAATGGGGAAGGAAGTTCAAGAGTAAAAAAGAACATCAAATTGTATATGCTTGTCTTGCTGCTACCGTTTATTATGTTTGGAGAGCTCGCAATCATGCTCTGTGGGAGAAAGCTGTTCAGAGGCCTGTTGCTGTTATTAAATGCATTCAAGTTGATGTTTGCATTCGTGCTAAGAATAGAGTCACTAGTAAATGATCTGTTAGTGAAAAATCTTGGCTAGCTGATATCACTTTCACTTTCTGGCACGTAATCTTGGTCATTCTCGCGAGCGTTGATTTTCTCCTTCTCTTGTCTAAGGGCCTTATTCTTTTCTTCTAGTTGAATAGCATATTTCTCTAGCCCAAATTCCCTAAATTTCTGAGCATTCCTTTCTATATTTTGTTGCCTTGCTTTCTCATAAGGTGCTAGTTCAGATGTTGATGGAGCAAATTTACAACTTTTAGTTCCCTTTGTCATTTTCTCTATCAATCACTGCAGGAAAAGAAATACCAAAAGATTAGTTATAGTTAGCAAAACTGATAAGAAACTTGATTGTGATAAATAAAGTTCCTCCAAACATCGGAAACTTGCCAAACTACAGACTTAGTTATGCTTGGGAATTGGGATTGCTCACACAAGTATCACTGGTAGCTTTATAATCTGCCAACCAGAACAATGCCTAAACACAAAAAAAGTTAAACAACCAGTAATGTAGAAGAACATTAAATAATTCTAGGACATCGTGACTAGCTTCTAATTAATTAATGACATAAAACAAAATAATAGCATATAAGAATGTTTGATGGTCAAAATAAAAGAAAAAATTATAAAAATAATATATTTAGGAAACTACAATCCTTTTAAGTATCCTTAGTAAACCCTTGTGACTCAGAAACTGGGATATCATCGGTAGCTTCCATCCAATCCTAATCGGTATCATCAAAATCATCATCATCATCTTTAAGGTCATTTCCATCATCATCATCTAATAATTCATTAATCTCTACAGATCGCACATCACCAACACCACTTGCATGAATATCAGTTGTATCAACAGTAGGAGCACTATTACAACTGAAATTAACAGGCTCCTCCCAATATGTATTTCCATTCATTGACTCAGCAAAATCAAAAAGGTCTCTAGGAACACTTTGACTGAGATATTGAATATCATGCTCTAGAGGATCTTGGGAATAGATAACTTGATGAACTTGAGACGCCAATACATAAGGATCATCTTTGGAACATTTCTTCTTAAAGTTAACAAAAATAAGCCCACATGCATCAGTATTGCCAAGAAACCAATCACACCTAAATAAAACAACATTGAATTGAGACCAAAAGTCTAACTCAATAATCTCTTCTATTACACCATAGTAGGTAACATCTCCATCAATAGGATTTTGGTCCCTTGAGCTTGCGAAACTTGAAGTTAGAGCTGTTAAAGTGACTCCGCTATTTTGAGTCTTTAATCGTGAATCACACTCCCTTGTGTTAAACCTATAACCGTTGATAAAATACCCAGAATACCTCCTACCTTAGGGTTAGGACCCTTAGCCAACCAAAAAAGTTCGCCCTCAACTTGTTCACTTAAAATCCTTTCTTGAAACCAATCAATAAAATCATTCATATGGCTTTGTGCACTAGTCCACCTACGCTTTCGACCTTGTTGACCTTGTTGACTATTCACCCAAATTTTGTGTTCTCTGAAAACAAAATGAACATATATATAGATATATATACACATCAAAAGTAAAGGAAAAAGTAATAAATTCAAATTATATAAATATGGAATAATCTTACTCAATGAATTTTTCAATTGTTGCATTGTTGCAATTGAAGAGGATATATCTATGAGCTTACTTCAAGCTTTGGAAGTCTAAAGAGAATCCCTTTCCTTTTCTTTTCCTTCCAATAGGATGTCCTCCCTTAAGGAAAATAGACGACTCGCCTTCTGTTTGATTCATTGCAAACTTTCGAGCACATCTTCTGTCCAGTCTGGTGCTCACACCTTCACGTAAATATCGAGAAATAAATGTCAAGCATTCCTCCATCATATATCCTTCAGCTATACTTCCTTCGGGAAAACTCCTATTTCGAACATAGGATTTCAACCTACCAAGGTTTCTTTCAATAAAGTACATCCATCGATATTGTACAGGACCACCGAATTTGATTTCCTCCACTAAATGGACAGGTAAGTGCATCATAACATCAAAGAAAGCTGGTGGGAATATCATTTCAAATTGACAAATTATCTCAACAATTTCAGTAGCTAACTTGTCTAATTCTTTGACATCAAGAACTTTACTACATATACCACGAAAAAAGTTCCCCAATCTAATCAAAGGTAATGCAACACCTTCTGGCAATGTTTTTCTAACAGCAAATTGAAGCAAATTATGCAACACGACATGTGCATCATGAGTTTTGTAACCAGCAAACTTTCTTTCTTTAACTTGTACACACCTCCCAATATTTGATGCATAACCATAAGGTAATTTAGTTTCCTTAAGAGCTTTAAGGAACATTTCTTTTTGTGCATTACCCAATGAAAAAGGTGCCGGTGGAAACAACATGTGCTTGCCATCTGAGGAAGTAACAGGATGAAGATTTGGTTTTACACCGAGGCTCACCAGGTTAAGACGTGCCTTATTATGGTCCTTGGTCTTTCCAGCCATATCTAACAACGTCCCAACAATATTATCAAAAATATTTTTCTCAATGTGCATAACATCAAGATTATGACGACATTTGATATCAGGCCAATAAGGCAATTCGAAAAAAATGGACTTCTTTTTTAGTGGACCTTTGCTAACCCCACCTTCATTAAAAACAAGTTGCTTCAACTCTTCTAACAGATCATTACCCGATTATGGAGAAGGAGCTGACCTCTCTTCTGTTGCTCCATTAAAAGATTTCTTATCTTTTCGCCAAGGATGATTCGCATCAAGAAACCGTCGAGTATAATCATAACAATTCTTTTTGTTGTGGGGCAAAAATTTGGGAGTCACATCAAAGTTACAACTAGGACATGCATAATTTCCTTTAGTGGACCATCCTGACAACATAGCATAGGCTGGAAAATTATTTATTGTCCCCATTAAAGATGCACGCATTTGAAATGATTGTTTTTTAAATGCATCATAAGTCTTCGCCCCATGTTCCCACAACTCTTTTAATTCATCAATCAATGGTTGTAAATAAATGTCTATCTTATTTCCAGGAGATTTAGGGCCAGGAATAAGTAAAGATAACATAAAATACTCAGGTTTCATAGACAACCAAGGGGGGAGGTTATAATTAATCAACACTACAGGCCATGTGCTATGAGAAACACTCATGGTCCGAAATGGGTCAAACCCACCACTAGCAAGAGCCAATCGAACATTTCGTGTTTCTTTTGAAAAGTTAGAATACTTAGTATCAAACTTACGCCAAGATTGTGCATTTGTTGGGTGTCTGATCTTTCCATCTTTTGTTCGTTCTTTATGATGCCAAAGCATTGATTCAGCTGTCTTGGAACACATATATAGCCTTTGAAGCCTTGGTATTTTTGGGAAATGCCTTAAAACCTTTGCAGGGACATTTTTAGACTTCCACCTAGATGTTCCACACTTAGGACAAGCGTCTAACTTTTCATAATCATTCCTATAAAGAATGCAATCATGAGGACAAACATGTATCTTTTTATAATCAAGACCTAAATCCTTCACAATATTCTTAGATTCATAATAGGATTTAGGAAGTTGAGCCATAAGGAACGCCTCTTTCAGTAACTCTAGCAGATCACCAAAAGCGACATTACTTATTCCATTAAGGATCTTGAAAAGAAATAGGCGAATCAGAAAAGACAATTTTGAGAAAGTTTTACACCCTGGATAAAGCTCCTGCTTCCCTTCCTCAACTAACTTATAAAACTTTTTAGCTTCTTCATTTGGTTCACCAGCAATCTCTTCATCACTATTAAGACCATCAACATCTCTAAATACATCATCCAATAAACCATCAATATCATCACATGCATTTAGATCATCACTTTCAGACCCCATTTGTCTATCATTATTCGTAGATGAAGATGATTCCTTCTGCACTAACCAGTCCTTAAATCCCTTTACGAACCCATCAACAATCACATGATCATAAACAACATCTTTAGAATGACAAAAGCGCCTTGAACATTTTTTACAAGGACAATAATTTTGTCCCTCAATAGCATCCTTTGCAAAATAATCATCAAGAAAATCATTCAAAGCTCCTTTAAAACCCTCTGATCCTCTAGGAAGATTCATCCAATATTGATCCATCATTAATTTAGCCGTGACAAGAATGAAAACTATAAAACAAAAAAAAAAAACACATTAGCGTATACATTACAGCCAAATAAGAACGCATATGTTTTTTGCATAGCAGGTATATGAAGGTTCACATGCGTATGAAAAAGGTGTACGTTCTGGTGACATAGTTGTTGCTTGTCATGGAATCGCGATATATTCTGCCAAGCTAATGTATAAGTCATTAATGTATTACGATGTTGAATTATGGTTCCGATACGTAATTGTCATCTCAATTCTGATCGAGTCTATTTATTTATTTAAAAAAAAGGAGCATAAGCCACACAAATAAGTTCCCCCAGTCCGAATGTCGGACTTTCAAATACATATCAATATTATGTCTTTATCCTTGGCAGTATATGAAAACTAAACCGCAAGAGGTAACTCATACAACGACAAATATTCGAAATCAGGAACACGAAACAGGACAATTGAGTATTGGAATTAACAAACACACGTATGAATATAAATAACCCAAATTTCCCAATCAACCAAATTCCCCAGTTAACCAAATTCCCTAATTAAGAACCCTAATTTTAGCCCTCAAAACCACACAAAAAAAAGAATCAATTATAATCAGTTAATAACTTAAACAACAAAATTGTGAAATTTAAGACCAAATTCGAAGAGATACATACCAATTCACGTTGTTCTCCTCACCAATTCAGCACTGTAATTCGCCAAATTCGCCCCAATCTACAATCAACATAAATTCTGTATTCAGACTAGCCTGAATAATCTGTATTCGCGAATCTGGGAAAGCATAAATTTTGTTTACCTGGGAGGATTCGACTCACTACAGCAAGTACCCAAGCACTCTACCGAAATATTATGCGGAGGATCAAGGAAGCAAGCGACCTGCAGTCTTGCACTATCTTCCTGCCGCTTAAAGGAACGATGATGAAAGAAATAACGACGAGGACTCGAGGAGGACGAAAGAGAAACGATGATGGAAGGTAGTGTCTCAAAGCCCAAAGGGTTTAGGGATTTGCAATGTCGTGAAAAAAGGTAGGGAGGGAAAACTAAAAAAGAAGCGGCTATTGAAATTTTGATAATAAATCTATTTTTAATTTTTTTAATTTTTAACATGTTTTAGATGCTTGACAAAAAAAACGTTGCAATATCTAATTAATCAACATATTATAAAACTACAAACAGTTGCAATAAAATAGGCAAAATATATAACTGTTGCAATAGTTAGTCTATAGCAACGCTTTTCTAAAGTCAAAGTCTAATCAAATTAATAATTATTTAACTGTTGCAATAACTATGATATAGCAACGCTAATAAAATTATTGCATAAAAGGGCGTTGCTATAGCCCTATTTTGTAGTAGTGAATCCAGGCCTACCACTCACTGGTTTCAGGTAACAGTGCAACAATTGACTTGTTACTTTAATGATATTCACCTCAAAACTCCTAGGTTTCCAAGCTAAAACTATTCTCCCTCCATTATGGAAGTTTGAATTAGTAGTAAATCACCAACCACTAAACATCCTTTGGTAAAGGCTACCTAAGTTGACAACCTTAACCTTTGTTTCCATGAGGCTAACAATACCAACTGAAAGTCTGTGAATATATGGTGTCACATCCTTTTGTTTCTTGATATTGTTAATCCCTCTTACATTCCAGCAAAGCATTTTATCCATTCACAGCAGGAGGTTCCCCCTCTTGATTCTTGTTCAACTTCAACATCCACTACATTTACAACTTCTTTGTCTTGATGTTCTGTCATCTTGTTCAATACATGAAAATGATTCTGAGTACTAGTCTTCTGTACACTAGAAGATCTGACCTTAATAGGCTTCAAAGCTTTTCGGAAGCCATCAGGGTCCACCTCAGGTACTTTGCCAGCTTGTTCTGTACTCATCACCACAGTATGCTCTGCCTTATCACCAGTTTTTTTGCCTTGATTCAACCTTGTCTCCACTACAGTGGCCACAGGTTGTTGCTTAGGCACCCATATTTTCTTCTGTTTTTTCCTTCTGCAATCCTTGGTAAGTGACCCATCTCCTTGCAATTCTAGCAATGATGTGGCATCCATTCAAATACCACTGAGACCTGTGTGAGATCACCATGTTCATTCCAAAACTGAATTGAATCAGGGAAATGCTGGTCCAATTTAGCCTCAATCAAAATCCTTGCATATTGCAACTTATCTCTATTGATAGTTGCTTCATCTCTCTTTATTGGATCTCCTAACATTAATGCAATCTTATGCAACGACTTTTCACCCAATACTTGAGTGGAAGCCTCAATTGCACCCATACAGGGAGTGTTCTCATATCAACCGTCTCAAAATCAACATCTGGATTCCAAGGTTTGACAATTACTGGTTTCTTGTCAAAAAATAATGTCCTGCCATTACAGTATCCCTAGAATCCATAGCATTGAATCTCACTAAGTAAATTCCTCTCTTAATCATCGCAACCTTATCCACCTTAAGAAAAAAAAATAACAAGAAATGAAGGATTTTTTTCGCGCTCTCGTTTTTCTCTCGGAGCAAGACTAGACCCGCTAATTTTGCACTGTCGCCATGGTAGGATCTTTGAAAGCTAAGGCGAAAAAGCAAATTCATCAAAAACATACGAAGGGGAAAGGTCCATCTGGATCAACTGAAGGAAGAAAGGAGAAACCTATAGCTGAGATTCTTGGAGTATCGTCTCTAATGGCGAAGACACCCATTTTGGAAGAACCTCTATCACCAAAGAGTTCAATACAAGAATTGCAACAGCAACGAAAGGATAAGCATCTGTTATCAGAATGGTTGACAATTATGAAGAAAACACAGAGTAGAATTGAATCGCTTGATCAGGGTACGTTTCAATCTCGCAGTTTAATCAATGATTTTGAAAAAGTTCAATCGACTTGTATAGATGAAATTGATGTTAATGATGTTGCGAATGAAGTGGTGAATGAACCAAAATCAACCTCAATTAAAATTGATTTTGATGATGTTAAAGATGAGATAGAGTATTGGGAGAATGCTATGTTATAGGAGCCAATCCACCTTTCTTAGTCATGGAAGGGTTTATACGCATAATTTGGGGGAAAATGGGGATAGATAAGATTGCTGCAGTTGGGAAGGGACTATTCATAGTTAGATTAAAAACTATGGAACAAAGAGATGCCATCTTAAATGGAGGGTTTCATTTCTTTGACAAGAAACCAATTGTAGTGAAAGCTTGGCATCCAGATATGGAATTACAGAAGGAATAAGTTAAACAGGTTCCTATATGGGTCCAATTACCTAAACTAGAGTTGAAGTATTGGGGTGAAAGATGTTTGTTCAAACTAGTTTTTGGTATTGGGCAGCCTGTAAGATTGGATCAAGCCACAAAAGCAAAAGAGAGGTTGAACTTTGCAAGAATTATGATTGAGGTAAATGTGGATCAAATATTTCCCAACTCAATTTGTTTTGAGAATGAAAAAGGACATGTTATAGAACAGGCAGTGAGATATGAATGGAAACCCATAACTTGTACAAATTGTCATGTTCTTGGGCATGAGATGGCTCAGTGTACTCATGAGAAAAAGAAACAGAAACAAATCTAGGTTGAGAAGAAAGATCAGAAGGTTGACAAAGAGGGATTTCAAGTGGTTGCCAGAGGAAGAACTCAGAAGAAGTCACCAGTGGCTTCAGTTCAAGTCAGCAACTCTTTTGCAATGTTAAACACAGTTGATGCTGAAGCAGGGAATTCACATGAAGTGGAGGAGGCAGAAACAGGTATGGATGATGTTCACAATCTAGAACATGATGAGAACTTAGACCAGGAGGGGGAACCCCTTGATGGTCATGGATAATATTTTGACATGGAATGTCAGAGGGCTAAATAGTAGGCAAAAACAAACTGAGGTAAAGAATTTTATTCTTTCTCACAATGTAAGACTGTTTAGCCTTCTGGAGACTAAGGTTAAATCACATAATATGGGTGATTTATACCTTAACCTTTGTCCTGGGTGGTGTTTCTCTAACAATGCGTGGCATAATAGTGGTAGAATTGATAGCCTGGCATCCTGCTGCTTTTCATGTCAATATCTTATTTAGTAATGCTCAAATGATGCATACTGAGGTGACTGTGGTAAATGGTGGCAAGAAATTTCACTGTTCTTTTGTATATGGTCAAAAGGACAGGAAGGATAGGAAGGAATTGTGGGATATTTTGATGAATTTACAGATAAATGGTGCTTGGGTAATTCTGGGGGACTTCAATGCCATTATGAGTATGGAAGAAAGAATTGGCCAGCCAGTTAGGGAGAGAGAACTGGTAGACCTAAGAACATGTATGGAGGTTTGTAATATGACAGATGTGAAAGCTACTGGTCAATTTTTCACATGGAATAATAAACAAGAAGGGGTGAATAAGGTTTATTGCAAGTTAGACAGAGTTGTAGGGAATGCAGAATGTGTTGAAAATTGGCCTATGTCAGAAGTGATGTTTATGCCAGAAGGGGACTATGATCATTGCCCAGTACTGATTAAATCCTATCCTTATGAACAGAAGAGAAAGCCATTTAGGTTTTTCAATATGTGGAGCAAATCACAAAAATTCCTGGAAATTGTTAGAAGAGGGTGGGGTATCGATATTTCAGGGACAAAAATGTTTTGTATTGTGAGGAAATTAAAACTTTTGAAGGCTGCTTTTAAAGGTTTGAATACAGAAGAGTATGGGGATGTCTCTGTTCAGAATGCACAATGTTACAGGGCTTTATTAGCAATTCAGCAGGAGTTGCAACAAAATCCCACAAATAGTGAGCTGATAACTAGAGAAATGGATTGTAGGCAGGAGTATAAGAGGGCTCATCAGAACTATCTTTCTTTCCTTAGCCAAAAGGCAAAGGTTAGATGGATTGAGGAAGGTGATGAGAACACAAGAGTGTTTCATCAAAGTATTAAGATGAGAAGGGTGCAGAATAGAGTTAATACAATAAAGAATGAAAGGGGTGAATGGGTCTCTACACCAACTGAGGTCACTCAAGTTTTTCTGCAGTTTTACCAGAATCTTCTGGGAAGTAAAGGGAAAATAAGGTCAATAGCAGCTGAAATCATAGATAAAGGAAAGGTGCTTTATGAGGAGCAGCAGATGTTACTTGACCTTAATTTCACTTATGATGACATTAAGACTGCACTTTTTTTCAATTCCTGATGAAAAATCTCCAGGTATAGATGGATTTTCGAGCCATTTTTTCAAGAAAACATGGAGCATTATTGGTAATGATGTTGTAGAGGCAATTCAAGATTTTTTCAGGCATGGTAAGCTTCTAGCAGAAGTCAATGTAACAGCTATAACCTTGGTTCCCAAGGTGAAATGTCCTTCTCTCTTGTTGGAGATTATAGGCCTATAGCACTTTGTTCGATGATCTATAAGACTATTACTAAGCTCATTCGCATGAAGTTAGGGAAAATTCTTCCTAATTTCACCAAATTAGGGTGCTTTTATATCAGGGAGGAGCATAATTAACAACATCCTGCTATGTCAAGACCTAGTCAAGAGATTCAGTAGAAGGAATAATCAAGTTTCTGGTATGATGATGAAGATAGATTTGAGAACGGCGTATGATTCAATTGAATGGCAATTTATTGAAGACCTTCTGGTGGCTCTAAAGTTTCCAAGTCATTTTATCAAGTGCATACTGAGCTGCATCACTTCTCCAAGATTTACAATTCTTTTGAATGGCAGCACTGAAGGATTTTTCCCTGCAAAAAGGGGATTGAGACAGGGTGACCCAATGTCACCCCTTCTTTTTGTGATTTGCATGGACTATTTGTCCAGAATCATGATGTATATAGGAGATATGCAAGGATTCAAGTACTTTACAGGCTGTGCTAGTATGAAGCTAAATCATCGGTGTTTTGCAGATGATTTACTTTTATTTTGCAAAGGGAATGCCATTTCAGCTTACATGTTGTTGCAATGTTTGAAGTTCTTCTCTGAATCTTCTGGTTTATGTGCAAATAATAATAAATCTGCTTTATATTGTAATGGAATCGAGGATGAGGATGTGACCAGAATACAACATTTCTCTGGTTTTGTGAAAGAAAGTCTCCCTTTCAGATACTTAGGAGTGGCTATCTCTTTAAAAAAACTAAAGACTGCTGATTGTGAGAGTCTTGTTGATAAAATGACTGCCAAGATCCGAATTTGGAGCACAAGAAACTTATCATTTGCAGGAAGGGCTCAGTTGGTGAATGCAGTTCTCATGAGCATTCATAGTTATTGATCCCGATTTTTATCCTCCCCGTGTCTGTCATTAACAATATCAATAATATTTGTAGAGTTTTTCTATGGAGTGGGAAAGTTAATGATGTGAAAGGCGGGTATGTGAAATGGGCTACAGTTTGTATCCCAAAGAAGTATGGTGGCCTTGGGGTAAGGGATATCAGAAGGTGGAACAGGGCAGCAGTAGGAAAGATAGTTTGGAACATTGGTACAAACAAAGATGATCTATGGGTTAAGTGGATCCATGCTGTTTACATCAAGAGACAATCTTGGTGGGAGTTTAATCCTCCTACTACTGCAAGCTGGGTTGTTAAGTACATTTGCAAAGTTAAGGATGAGTTGAAAAAATGGAATATTCACACTTGGCCAAGCACTACTCATTACAGCATCAATAAAGTTTACAAGATGATTCTAGAAGAAAATGTGCGTGTAAACTGGGATATTAGTGTATGGAATAGAATGTCTATTCCAAAACACAAGTTCGGTATGTGGCTAGGAATACAAGTGAGACTACGAGACAAAATCAAGGCTCTACGGAGATGGAGTATGCCAAGAGGCAAATTCTTGCATTTGTGATCGGTGGGAGGAGACACATGATCACCTTTTCTTCAGCTGTGATTATAGTCAGCAGCTTATGTTAGGCCTGACAGGGTGGATTGGTATCCCTGCAAGGAGGAGGACTTTACAACAATGGCTCATGTGGATTAAAAGATCTTATAAAGGCTCGAAGACAAGGAAGCAAGTTCTATATACAGTAATGGGTGCTGCAACTTATCAAGTTTGGCAAGCAAGGAATGAAGCTCACTGGGAAAGAAGAGTGCAGAATGTTAATAGAAGCTTAGAACATATTAAAAGCATTGTAAAACATAGGATACAGTTCTGTTTACCAAAGAAATGTAGTATACAGGACAAAGCTTGGATAGATCAGTTGTGATCTGATTTTGTAGTCATTTAGACCTTCTGTGGTCTAGTTCGGGTGCTTCTTTAGGCTCCTGTTTTTTCTTGAGCTTTGGAAGTTTAGGTTGTAAATGTGGTTTTTTTGGTTGAATATATTCTTTCTTACTTACCAAAAAAAAAAAAAAAAAAACCTTATCCACCTTGTATGCCTTCCAGATTCGACGAAAAAAACCTTCCATAACTTGCAATGGAGGATTAGCCCCCACTACATAACATATAATTGAAGAATTCCAATAGTCTATTTCATCTTGGATATCCTCAATTTCTATATGAACTTGTTCAATTTCAGTGGAATAATTCAGGTTAGCATTGCCTACAACTACCGGTGTAACTTGTTCCATTTCATCATTCTCCGAATCAGCACAATCATCAATCCATCGGATGATTGGATGATTACCTAATTTCTGAGCTGATCGAATACTAGATTCTCCATGAATGGACTGCAACCATTCGTTAAAAGTATGCCTGATAACTGATTGTTGTTGCAGGTTCTAAATCGAAGATTTGGGAGTCAAAATCTCACCAATCCCTAGGTCAAAATCCAGAGCCTCAATCCCCATGATTTCATCCATAGATTTTGTTCGTAACGCATGGGAATCAGAAGAAGGTCCCCTCACTTTTGTCATTCTACCATCCTTGCCATTGCTTTGAGGTTTCCCACCAGCTTTCTTTGCCATGGCGACGTCGCATGAACACAATGAGAGAAAACTTAGAGAGGAAGTTTCTCAGAGCCTCATTGATATTGTTATAATAAATAACTAAGTCTTCAATCCTAAACAAGCCTTGACATAACTCTAATTATTAGCTCTTATAACTCTAAACAAGTATGGACATAACTCTAATTATTACTTCTATAACTCTAAACAAATGTTCCTATAACTCTAAAGAAGATTCAATATAACTCTAAACAAGCATTGCTATAACTCTAGAAAAGTATTGTTATGACTCTAATTAGTTCTTCCTATAACTCTAGACAAACGTTGCTATAACTCTAATTAGTTTTCACAAGTTCAAATAAGCCAAAATCACTTGAATACAACACACGGTAAAGGAACTCAGGTAAACAAAAACAACTCAAAAAGACGATCAAAATTCAAAATAGCAGTTCCACTCGAAGAATCCAAACTCAAAAATTTACATTCAATAAACAGAGAAGTTGGAGGCAACAAAAAATGATCAACGTTCATAATCCTCTTTTTCTAATTTCAACACGAAGCTGGTCGTAAAATCTATCAACATCAGATCATAAAATCGAAGAAACTATAAAAACATAAAACAATCCGAACTATAAAGATGAATTTATCACCATAAATCTTTGACTAAATTCAATAGTAAATGACAGTGAATGAATTAAATTGGAAGAGTACTTGATAAATCTAGATGAGGAAGAGACTTACATTCTTAATTCGTAAAACTCAAGATGATCGATCTGCATTTGATTGATCGATTCGTTATTACATATTCATTGATTCAATGACAAACCCAAATTTTGGTCTTCGGTGGATGAGAGAGAAAATGGTGGTGAAAAGAAGGTGGGAGAAGCTCAGACTAGGGTGAGAAAATGAGGAAACAGGTTTACTAAAGGTTTGATCTCGACCGTAGAATTTAGTTAGATCAAATGGTCAGTATTCATTCTCATTTCTCATATAAATAGCTTTCTCACATGATCTTGCCTCATATGTGTGTATATAAATAGTACTATATATATATATATATATATATATATATATATATTACTATTTCTATGTCCTTTTTAAATTAATATGCACCATTTTCCTATTTAGCAAAGTTTCGTAATATAATAGTACTAATAAATAGTACTACCCCTCCTTTAACTACATAGTCACATGGTTAAGAAATTCAATTACAACACTATCTCTCCTCTCCATTGATTCTTGCGCCTAAAAAATGGTGCATGTAATAAAAACAGTTGATACTCCTTTTTAACCTATATAAAAAAAAGGATACAGATGAGGTAGTAACTTACAATTATATCTTATGTATTCCATTACTTCACACAACCTTCTCCTTGTCATGTAAAATGCAAAAGTCGACCCACCCAATCTAGTATAGTTTGATTTGGATTCTCATACTAACTCTTTCTAACAATTTCTTTCCATATCTCGAGTTGAGATCACATGACTCATTTATAGTTTCATCTTTTGTTTCACTCTCTTTCTAATTTTTATTGTAATAACCCTGTTTTTTAAACAGCTTATATCAAAAGTTAATTACAATCATTAGTTAAGTTATTTTAGAAAAAAGAATCCCATTTTCGTTATTAGTAAGTTTACTTGTGTTTTGGAAGTAATTAGAAAGTAAAATGTTTTAGGTTTATAATAAGTTGATATCAAGCTTTGGACTATAGAAGGAGGAAAACTCATCCTCTCATTTTCTCTCTCATCCCCGTGTCATCTGTTCAAGAAGCCACATCAATTGTTCTCCGTCCCTCGTAGTTCTTGCGAAACTATCAAGCAAGATCAAGTTTTGCGTTGTCAAAATTCAAGCTAAGCAACCTCATATACGTGAATCATGCTAAGGGAATTTTTGAAAAATCAGAATCATAAACCCAAATTTCATCCCTTATCTCTCCCACTCACATCTTCCTCTCACTTCGGTTGTGTTGTTAGGCCACCAAGGTGGGGCTCATGTTGCCGGCGTTGCCATCACCACCGTGTGTTGGGGTTCTTTGTCCTGCTGTTAGTGCTCCTCTACTTTCTTCTCTCTCCTCTCGGTTCTGTAGTCGACTGGCTTGCGAGCAGTCGTCGCCACCCCGCCGGTGTTGCTGGCTGCCAGCGTGGTTGTGGCTGCTGGTGCTCCATGGTTGTAGTTTGATGAGTTTAATAACTCTATATTTTAGCTAGCAAAGTTGAAGGTAAGATGAAGAACAGTTAGAGCAGTAACCATCAAGCAATGCCTTTTGTGGTATTCTATATTGATTCTATCATGAAAAACGGCGCAGCAATCCCCAACTGATATACTTCATCCGTTCCATAATAAGTGAAACATAGGAATTAGGCACAAGATTTAATAAACATCACTTTAAAAAGCCAAAAAGTCATAAAATACCCTTTTCATTATCAAAAGGAGGAGAGAGAAAAGCAAACCACACAAGTTTGTGATGGGTACTCTTGTCATTTTGTCACTTTCTTTTTTCCATTTAAGGTATGTTTCACTTATTTTGAAACGTTCTAAAATAGTAAGTGTTTCACTTATTATGGAACGGATGAAGTATGTAGTATCCTTTACGTCACAATCCGTAGGACACCTGTGAGTCTGTGACAAGGTACTACCAGACAAAAACATTACATCTGGTGCTTTTACACTAAGCTACAACTAAGAGCAGAAATGAAATGGGCCAGCTTATAGCTTACAATAACATGACTAGAACTAAGACTCTAACATGAACTAGGAGGTGGGCTAGACCCTTACATCACATATTACAACATTGTTTGATGTCTTTGCTCTTTTATTTCTCCATAGCTTGAAGGGAAACCCAAATTTGTCTTTGGGGTTTAATTTATCAAAGGTATAATATTTACATATTATATCCTCTTAATCTTGCTTTCAAATGATTGAATCAATGAGTTATATTTTGGAACAAATTGGAATTCTAAATTCTATTTTGCAAAATTGGTATTGTTGTTATGGTTATTGGTTAGGGTGATTGTGCTATGAAGAATATTGATATCAAAGACGAAACTGGAGTAAGGAATACGAGATGAGTGCAATTAGTTTTATGAACCACTGCACTATGGTTAGATAATGGAATAAGCTTAAGTTATTGGCTTTTTGTGTGTGGGACTTCTTGAGGAATGAATCAATATTGAGTATTAGAGATATTATGATGGTAATTGGGAAATAAATTGTGAAATAAGTTAATCATTTATGAGTTGGACTGGTTTAGCTATGAGAGTCCACTTGAACTGGTGAAATAGTCTCTATGTAAGAATATCATTAGGAATAGTTTCTCTAATTGAAGTTGTTAAGAAAGTTACTAAACTATTATTATAGTTGTGGAGAAGTTGTGGAGAATTAGCTATGGTTAGCAAAGGAGCTCAAGAAATCGTGGGGTTCGAAGTTGTTACATGTTAATGCTAATGGATTTGAGGTAACGTGTTAGTTAGCAAGATATTAATTACAAATGAATAGGATCGATTTGATCAAAATTAATCGTGCAAAAAATCGAATTTATGAAGTTATGACACTGTAACATGCATTGTGTTTCAACTGAAATTGAGATTTCGAGATTGAGTTGAAACACACTGCATAAGCGGATAATAAATAGCAATGGGGACACAAAAGAGTTTTAACGTGGTTCAATCTCTACTTCGAGATCTACGTCCACAAAATCCGCTAATAGCGAATTCCCCTAATACCTCACTCATAGTACAAGTCCTCACTACTAATTCTAGTATTGCTCCCCAACACTTAACTATAAGTGTTGCTAAGTTGAATCAAATACAAACTCATGTACCCAACCCAACACTCTTTATAATAATGTGAAATTTACAGAATGATTTTATCCTTAAACAAGTGCTTCTCAAATAAGCAGATAGCGGCTGCGATAAACTCCTAGGTAATCACCTTAGTAATGTCAGAACACTGTGCTATACTCTGTGCTTCTGGGGATTTCATTTTTCATAAAATACTCACGATAGCTCTGGAAAAATATATCAGAATGAGATGTATGCTCAGCTTTTTAAAAGAAGATTGAAGATCAATTTCCTCATTAAAAGATATGATCCTATCTCACGGATCTATCATATCTTTTAATAAGGATGTTTTTCTTCAATCTTCTTGAAATATTATCTTTCTAAAAACATATCTCTTTCAATATATTTTTGCAAAGATATTTGTTTCTTTTCCATAACAAATTAGCTTTTAGAAATCTTGTATCTTTAAAAGAAAAATCAGATTTTTCAAATCCCCTTTTTTTATTTCAAAGGAATTTTATGTAATTTTTATTATTGTGTTATTTATTTTACTAACTCTAGTAAAATTAAATAAACACAATAATGTCATATTACCTAATACTCCTTTTATAATAGCACACATATTCAAACATATTAATTGGTTACTTATTACATGTTCGGCTATAATTAGAAGTCTAGCATTCTTCCATGATTAGCAATCTTGATCATCCAAACTTCTTTTGATAAATGTACCATGAAACAACCAAACATGTTATATATACAAAAATGTGTTTATCATCATCAAAGTACCTAGGGACATAGAGTCCTAACATAACATTTATGTGCAGCAAAAATGTATTACTATGCCCGAGCTAAGAATTGTGTTTCTATTTCTATAAATAAGTTTATACCTTTGATTACGCTATGGATACATCAACTTCTGTTAACTGTGTATAAGTTATGTAAATGACCGATTTTAGGTCAATAAGGTCTTAAAAAAATATTGTGACAAAACATATACGCAAGTATCTATTCTTTTAGTTTTAACATGCAGTTCATCTTGACCAGATTGGTCATATGAGTTAAATTGTGATTTGTAAACAAAGTATATTTTGCAGAAATAATTTATGAAAAATACTTTTGTTATCTATGTTTTGTGATTTATGTTATTCCGGAAATCGAAAAGATATTTATGTTATGTATGGTGACTCATGAGCTTTCGAGTAATTTATGGATGAGTTAAAAGACGATATTTGAACTATAAAAGTACTATTTTGAGTGTGTTTTACAAGGGGAATAAGCTGTCTCTAGACGAAGAACAACCACAAGTTAAGTTACGATAAGTTAAGTTACGATAAGTTATGAGTTAAAGGGACATGTCCTGGAAGTCTTGCAAGCAGTACGAAAAAGGTGGGCGACGGCCACATAAGTTATGTAAGGTGGCAACCACCCTGTAAGTTAAGTTAAGGAGATAAGGTTAGAGACGGCATAGTGTCAGGTCGACCATGCCCTCTCTACTCGGGTTCACTTCCCCTGAAGATAAGTAAATAACATTTGTGAACTCTTACCTTACGTTCAAAGGAGATTTATGAAGCTAAGTTTATGTATTCTATGCGAATAAGACACTAGTGAGCAGATATGTTTTTCACTCGGAAATAATTCTTCTTTTACGATTTTATATCTGTGGACATTTTTAAGAAGATTTCGTAAGCAATCTGAATCCTCATATGCTAAGTTGGACTTGATTAAGTATTTATTTCATGTTACTTTTATTGAGTCATGTTGGTGTTATTGTTTTAAAGAATCAGCTTCATTGTAATAGTTTTGTGGAAATATTTGCGCACTAAAACCATTTTTTGACGGGATGAAGTAAAGTTACTGAGCTTTCCACATATTTAAGTTGTTTGTTTTGTATTTCTTTCAATGATTCGCAGGCTTGGTGTGGAAAGCTTGAGTTATGCTAGAGAACTAGAGGAGCTGTGGGTCAAGAGTAATTGGATCGAGTGACAGGATAATTCTTTGTGACATTGGGTTATATTTCATTTTGAGATCTTCGTGAGAATAAGTATATGGTTCTTTGAGGTATGATATAAGAGCATTGTATTGTGGGCCATAATCCACAGGTCCAGGATCGTGTAAGATATTATGTTTCCGCTGCAAGAGAATGTAATTTCAAGGTTTATTAAATGAAAATTGAGATTTGTGAATACTGAGTATGATTAGCTAGCAGTTCGAAAGTGCGGACTGTTACATTTATACCTCATTAATTCACAATTAACTAAAAGTTGTATAATTAATTAAAGTGAATAAGCTATCAAGATAATGACCATTTGGAATACTACATGAGACACCAAGTAAAATAGAGGATCTCTACCTCATATGTCATCGAGCTTCGTATTCATTTAATTATTATTCTTGATCTTTGTTGTATACCATCGGCCAAAAATGGCTCTGAATTAGCCTACTTAATATTTCTTGTAATGCAAGTTGCCATTCTTGCCAATACCTATTAAGAGCATTTAGGAAGTTCAGGAAATTTGACCAAAAAGTTAATAACGGGAAAAGCTTTACCTCATAGCTTTGTAGGTCATTAAATAAACGACAAGACATCATGAGAAGTTGACAGGCCTGGCCCTGGGCCAGGGCAAGCGGAGCACCCGCCCAGGGCCCAAGATTTTAAAATATCTTTAGCATTAAAAAAAATGCTACAGCCGTGAAGTAAGAAGGAAATGAACAGAACATAATCTCCATCTCCTACCCATTGCCACACCGTAAACATACAGTTTCCAAAATTTTAAAAAAATCCCATATTTGATTCTACGGCAATTACTCATTTATCTCTCTTTTCCCAAGTTTATTTTTCTTCCAAAAATCTCTTGCAAATTTCTTATATCAATTGAAAATATGTTTTTCCCCAATTATTGTTAGGGTTTTATTTTAATACCGCAAGTGTACGGTGTCGTAGCACATACGGGTCGAACTCAGGGAGGTATAAGATTAACCACTACTTGATTTTAGATTACAAATAGTTACACAGTCCAGAAATGAAGAAGAGTCTATAAACTAAAGGCTAAACTAATGACAAAATATGACAAACTATATGAATATGATAATTAAAACACTAAGATTAAGTATCACCACTACTATGAATTGATCAAACCATAACTCACTTCCCAATTATTCAATTATAGTTTAGGTAAGAATGACATTCCCTTGTGATTTAGCAATAAAGCACAGCTGCGAACCGAAACTAAATCCCAAATCATCCAACAATGCCTAAAGCTCACTTTCATGATAGCAAAAGGCCTAACTAACATGTAGGTCTCCTATTTTCATGGCTTACCTACACAATTAGAAGCATTAAGAGCCAATGTCAATTAAATCCCAATTCCAATTCTCACCTATTTTCATGGGAGAATTTAAATCAATGACAAGACTATCCGAATTAAGACCCAACTTTCGTTGATGAACTTAATTGATAAAATAACAATTTAGCAAACAAACATATGATCCTAATTTCTACTCCAACTTCCGTTGATAGTAAAAGTTAGGGCTAAAGTAAGATGCGAATTTGACTACAAATACAATCTTGCCAAACCCTAAGCATATAATTCAATAACATGGGAATTAGAACAACAATCACTACTACAAAAAGGGGCAAAGAGAACTGTCGAAATAGGCCTTATAGAACGCCTCAAGACCGATCTCCAGCTCAGCGTTCTATAAAGATTATAAAACGAGTGGAAGAGGCGTTCTATATGCTCAGCTATAGAGAACGTTGTCTCACATAACAGTTCTCTATTCCCTTCCTAAATCTAAAATGGAGAAAGGAATATAGAGAATAGTTGCCTTAGACAACCGTTCTCTATTCTTCTTTATTTTTTAAAAAAAATTACTACGCCTAAAATCATGTATCCAAAATCTTTTCCAATACTCGATGCCCATGATCCCAAAAATTATGGAATTCAAGATATTTACCCCTTTTCAACAAATTATCCTTTAAATTTCTACTCCAAAACCTATACGTCTAATTCCATCTGCAAATCAAATTTCAAACATTCACTATTTCGATTTGAATCAAAGAATGGAACTTACATTTGTCATTAGATTGCATAAAAATAATTCAATCCATTCATCAATACTAATTTCAAATCAGTTTCAACTCAACATCTAATTTTCAATATTCTTTACAAACTAGAAAAAAAATCATCAATGTCTGTGACTTGAATCCAATAGATTATTGAGAATTAATTGGAGCGAACAAACTCAAAACAACATCATAAAAATTTGAGAAATTGTAAAATAAAAGGATGAACGAAAGAGAACATTCAATAGATCCATTGTTGTACTCTAATTTCCCCAATTTATCCGAAACAGGTTGTTGCGGTGATTACGGAACTTCGACTTGCGATTTATAAGGCGGAGGTCAAATTGGAGCTTTGGCGTTGCGTCGCCTCACATGATGTTGGATTTAAACCGCCGATTGCAGCAGCATTGGTGCATAATGCAGTGTCCACCGGAATTTCGACAACGTTCGACCATGAAGACTCCACAACGTGCGTGACACCCAATTTCTCTCGCGATGTTGTTGCAGTTTCGGGCGGCCAGCTTTGGTGCTTTTGGGTGATGATGTTTTATTTAGAAGATAATGTAGTGGTAATTGACAAGATATACTAGTTTGGTTTAGTTGCAGAAGGTCTGCTTTCTAGGAGATGGAATGGATTTCAATTTTCTCTCTCCTATAAGTTTGGTTCTTTTGTTCATCTATTAAGAAGATAATAGAGTATAATATTGGTAGT
Organism: Beta corolliflora; assembly: GCA_947648045.1. Lineage (NCBI taxonomy): Eukaryota > Viridiplantae > Streptophyta > Magnoliopsida > Caryophyllales > Amaranthaceae > Beta > Beta corolliflora. Next base: position 236,415 of record CANSZD010003970.1, read on the forward strand.
GACAGGTGACTTATGACTTTGTAGGGGGATACTATCTGAATTTTTTTTGGGTGAAATCTATCAGATTTTATTGGTTGAATTTGGTTTACAAAGATTGCCAGCGTGGAGATTATTTAAGATGTACCAAAATTGAGGTTTTTAAACGGTTGATGTATAATGCAGTTTTCCACTCTACTAAATTTATTGATTAAATAATTTTTTAATTGTAATAATAATCAAACAAAACAGGTAGCTACCCAAAGCGTTCTGTATTCTTTTTCTTACGAAGCAGTTATATAAGAAAAGCGTTTTCTATAGTAGTAGAAGACGCTTATCTAAGTTGACCGTTCTCTATCATGCGTTTCATATTCCTCTTTTTGTAGTAGTGAATTTACATGATCAATCCATAATAGGGCTCAACTTAATCCTAGATAGAAATACTACTCACTAATCATGGCAATAAAAACAATAAGCATAATTGAGTACATAATTAAATAGATCAAAGAGGGAGGAAAGAGTAAAACTTATTAAGATTGCTTGAATTGTAGAGGAATCCCAAGTACTTGATCAAATTAATCTTCAAACTCCAAGTTTTTGCATAGAAATTGAAAGCTAGGGCTAGAACTCTAATCATAAAAGTGCATAAAAAACTGAAAAGAAATAACATCCACTATTTATATTTTCCGAAAACTCCCTAAAAATAAATGTCAGAAAATAACAAAAGGGAAAACGCTGCCCGCGTCTACCGCGATCCGCGGTGAGAACCGCGGGTCGCGCCCACAGCCGCGAGTCGCGCCCATGACCGCGAGTCGCGGTAAGCTCTCGGCAATCCACCGCGAGCTGCTGCCAACGCCGCGACTCGTGGTAGAACCGATGTCTCTTTTCTTCCTTGGACTCTTCAAGTACGGCTTCCAACCCAATTGGACCTTGTAGGAAGCCCAATTACTTCCATCTTGGAACTAACATGGTGCCATTAAACCTCTAAATGAGCCACAAATGCATACTCCTCTCATAATTCGACATTTCTCCTCAATTCCTGTCACTTTGGCACAAATCCATCCAAGTCACAACATAATATCCCTCAAAATGTGCCAAAATAAGAGTAAAATGCGGAGTTAACAAATTCCCCCATGCTTAGACCTTACTCGTCCTCGAGTAAGCAAGAGGCAACGAACAACAAGATAGCCTCGCAAGGCCTAAAACATGCAACAAACAACGAACCACAATCCACATCCAACATCAACTAACATCCTCTCTAGCGGCGCCCCTCTCACACTCCATAGTAGCAACTAACCTACACCTATCTCCGCTACTCCTAAGCATACTTCCCCCATGCTCAACCAAAAATAGAGTCATGTGTGACCATGTTCTGAAAAATCTCAAAGAACATGCACACATCTACTACGCATACCAACCATCAAGCCACAAATCACAAAAATATATCAAGTCAATCACAAAGGGTCAAGTTGACACCCCCATGCTTGACCTCATCAATCCTCCCTACAATCAAATCTCCAACATCCTCAAGTGAGACCTACAAATCACACACCAAACATCAAGCCTAGTCCTACCCAAACACTCCTATACTTCTCCATCCTTATGTCAACCACGCCGGCAAATAAGATGAGTAACTTTTATCTCTTTTCTTTTATCTCTCATTTTGCCTAGGGGCCCTTTCGGGTTTTCATCCTAGCCACTCAAATTTTTTCTTTTTGCTCACTTTCTCACCCGCTCAAATTAGCCACTTTTTTGCCTAAGTTGCCCTTTCGGGTTTTCAACCTAGCTGGGCCCCCAATTTTACCTAAGCCGCCCTTTCGGGTTTTCAGCTTAGCGGGTCATTTTACTTTTTTTTTTTTTTTTTTTTTTTTTTGTAGTGAAAGTATATGAATGAACAAGCATATATACAAGTGATGAGACATCCCCTCCCCCCATGCTTAAACAAAGCATTGTCCTCAATGCAGAAAAAGGACCAAATGAAAGAAGGAAAGGGGAAGAACTCACCAGCTAGGAGCCAGAAGGCCCGCCGAGATCACGACGTGATCTCCTCGGAGGCACGCTCCTCCATACGCCGCTTTGTCGTCGCCGTGAAAGCTCTACCTCGGGGTCCAGTATATGTATCGGGGTAGGTATGGAGATGGAAAGTGTTAAGTGAAGTCATCATGCAGTAGATTGCGTCAAGTTGGTCCTCGGTCCCATCTAGGCGAGATGAGAACTCATCCTGCCTCAAAGAAAACGCAGTCATCCGCTCCTCATATGATGCAAAAGGAGGAGGGACATGTGTGTGAGAGGACCCAACTTGACCATCATGGCCACCAATACCTCCATCTCGAGGATTAGGCTCCGCCTCATCCTCATCCTCATCAAACTCATCATCTTCACCATCTTCACCATCTTCATCATCCAGAACATCCACCAAGTGACCTCCCCGACCCCGGGTTTGCGAACATCGCAACCGCTGATACTCAACACGCACCACCGCTGCAAAAGCGGCGTCAGGAGCAAGGAAACAGGTGCTCTTTGTGGCATTGGGAGGAATAGCCACCCGAGCGAGGTTGAGGTAGGGTCATGAAAGTGACATGCCTACCTCCATAAAGCCACACAAAACGACCCTTCACCCCTGCAAATGAGATCATCTTTTCACTAACCATCTTTGACAGATCATACATGTAAGAATCATCGGTCAATACTCGGACATTCTCATTTGGTTGCACACCAAGGTGCTCAGCAATCAAGGAGATCATGCCACCCACGCCGATTTTGCCTTTTCGCGGCTTAGAAAGCTCGAGACATCGAGCTACCCAAATTGCGGCTAGGTCGGGCGTCCCGCCTACTTGGAGTCATAGACCATAAAACCTTCAACTCTAGGCTAGGGATGTTAGTGGGTTCCCCTTGCCCAAATACGGCCATAGAACGTAACCTGTGCACATAACGAAGAGGGGGGTGGCGCAAAAAGGAACTCTTGTCATTAGGGGTCTTGCGCAACTGAGTGAGTGCGTGCCAAAAAGTGTCCTCATTGTACTCATTGTTGCGGTGGAAGTTCACGGCGTTCAAGTTCCGCCAACCAAAAATAGCTTTCAATTGTGGCATGGTTAGACTATAGGGTTTGTCATTAAGGTGGAACTCAATCCCAGGATGCTCACCCTCAGTCTTTTTCAGAGTAGAAAGGAATTCGAGAGTGAAACGCTCATAGGTAGGCGCCCATTTCTGCACAAAACCCTCAAGTCCAATTTTTTGAAGCAGTTGGGTGACTGGCTCAGCTAACCCCAATGTCTCTAGTGCGGAGTAATCAATGAACTTAGTAACCTTGATGTGACGGTTGGGTTTCGTGAGACATGCCCAACGCCCACGGTGCTCGGGTGTAAGGTTACGAAGTCCCAAGGTATCTACCCTAGGGGTTGATTGAGAGGTGCTAGCTTCCCCTGTTTTAGTTTGTTTGGGTCGGGGTGGCATGGTTCACAAGTGTAATGACTTCCAACTCAACAAATACGAAGCCTAAGAGTACTCCACTCCACACTCCAACAACAACCAATTCACAACAAGGACACAAAATTACCAACCACAATCCAATTATCCAACCAACAAACACCAACAATCACCAATGATCATCAATAATAATCAACCACAAGCATATATATCTACCCATAATGATTTCAACAATCCTAGATATGAAGCTAGAACAAGGAATTCAAGCTATATCAAAGGAATGTAGGAATGTGAAATTTATACCTCTAGGAGATCAAAGGATGTACTCCAACGCCAATTTTGCTAAGTTAATGCCCAATGTGGTTGATTGCACTCTCCAATTTCACCAAACAAGCCTCAATGCAAAAAGCCCCAATTTCTAGGGTTTATGATAATGGATTGATTTTGTGAAAATTGGGTTGAAATAGGGGGTAGGAGAAGGTTGGGGTGGATTTTGTAGTAGAAGGGGTTGAAAAGAGGGGGAGGGTGGTGAATGTATGTGGTGGTGGTGGTTGATATGGTGGAGGAAGAGGAGTGAGAGAGAGAGAGAGAGGGAAAATTTCGTGTGAGGGAGAAAGGCAAAGTCGAGTGAAAAGAATGAGGGAAGAGAGAGAGAGACGCGGGTTTAAACCCGTTTGGACTTACCTCGCAAACCGCGAGTCGCGGTACTGACCGCGAATCGCGGTAAAGGCCGCGATGCGCGGTTTACGCCGCGAGTCGCGGTATGCTCTCGGCATTTTGCCGCGAGCTGAGGCAATGCGCCGCGACTCGTGCCTTTGGAGGTGTGCTGCAACTTCTTTTTCTACGTATTTTTTTTTTTATAACCTATAAACACACCAAAAACAAACACAAACACATTAATGTAAACAAAATCACACAAAAAAAAAAAAGAACAAAAAAAGAAGTAGGTGTAGAACTCGGGTTGCCTCCCGAAAAGCGCTCGTTTAAAGTCAATGAGCTCGACTCCTTAAAAATCATGGGGCAGTTGGTGGAAGAGATAGGCAATAAACTTGCTTGCCTTCAATAGGATCACCGGTGACATAATGCTTGAGGCGACTTCCATTCACCTTGAACGAGCCACTTGCTTCACTAGTGACTTCCATTGAACCATAGGGAAAGATCTTGGTTACCCGAAATGGTCCAGACCACCTAGAACGCAGCTTGCCTGGAAAAAGTTTCAATCGGGAGTTGAATAAGAGAACGGAGTCGCCAACATGGAACTCTCTCCTCATAAGCCGCTTGTCATGCCACTTCTTAGTGCGCTCCTTGTAAATGCGAGAGCTCTCATAAGCGTCTAATCGGAGCTCATCAAGCTCATTCAATTGCAAAGCTCGGCGTTCACCCGCTCGGTCAAAGTCATAATTTAGGCTCTTGATAGCCCAAAATGCTCTATGTTCTAGCTCGACGGGTAGGTGACATGCTTTCCCATATATTAGACGATAAGGCGTGGTACCAATAGGAGTCTTGAAGGCTGTCCTATACGCCCATAGCGCATCATCTAACTTAAGAGACTAATCCTTGCGTGATCTAGCCACGGTCTTCTCAAGTATAGATTTGATCTCCCTATTTGAAATTTCAACTTGTCCACTTGTTTGTGGATGGTAGGAAAGACCGACACGATGTTGCACACCGTATTTCTTGAGAAGAGCTTCGAACTTACGTTCAATAAAGTGACTTCCTCCATCACTAATCACAACGCGGGGGACACCAAAGCGGGGAAAAATTATCTTCTTGAAGAACTTGGAAACCACACGGGCATCGTTCGTTGGAGAAGCCAAGGCCTCTACCCACTTAGATACATAGTCAACGGCTACCAAGATAAACTTATTTGAATAAGAAGATGGGAATGGTCCCATAAAGTCAATACCCCATACATCGAATATCTCAACCTCGAGAATGAAATTGAGAGGCATTTCATTTCGGCGCGAAATATTCCCCGTGCGTTGACATCTATCACACGCCGTGACAAAACGGTGGGCATCCTTGAACAGAGAAGGCCAATAGAACCCGCATTGCAACACCTTTGCAGCGGTTTTGGAAGTACTAGCATGGCCTCCACAAGGTAAATCATGGCAGTGAGACAGGATAGAGGTCACCTCCTCCTCCGGTACACAACGGCGGATGACCCCATCCGCACAGGACTTAAAAAGACAAGGATCATCCCAGAAATAATGTTTGACATCATGAAAGAACTTCTTGCGTTGATATGATGAATAATCGGGAGGGGAACTCCACTAGCAAGAAAGTTCACTATGTCAGCAAACCAAGGAGATTGACCAATTGTAGTAGAGAAAATACCAAACAACTGATCATCAGGGAAAGAGTCGTCGATTGGGATATCATCTTTTCGGGCGTCCAATGTGAGACGGGAAAGATGGTCAGCCACAACATTATCAGTTCCTTTCTTATCCTTGATCTCCATGTCAAACTCTTGGAGAAGCAATATCCAACGAATCAAACGGGGTTTGGCATCCTTCTTGCTTAATAGAAATTTGAGAGCCGCATGATCCGTATGCACTATCACCTTCGATCCCACCAAATAAGACCGGAACTTCTCCACTGCAAACACAACGGCTAGCAACTCCTTTTCAGTAGTGGTGGTATAGTTCATCTGAGCACCATCTAAGGTTTTGCTAGCATTGTGAATGGCGTGCATCTTGCCATCACGCTTTTGCCCCAACACAGCACCCACAGCATGGTCACTGGCATCGCACATCAACTCGAATGGAAGAGTCCAATCTGGAGGTTGAATAATAGGTGCTGAAATCAATGCAGTCTTCAACCTGTGGAAAGCTTCAAGACAAGCATCAGTAAACACAAATGGAGTATCTTTGGCTAGGAGCTCAGTCAAAGGCCTAGAGATCTTAGAGAAATCCTTGATAAAACGGCGGTAGAACCCCGCATGACCAAGGAAACTCCTCACCCCTTTTACATTGATCGGGGGTGGAAGCTTCTCTATGACTTCGACTTTGGCTCTATCCACTTCGATACCCTTATCAGATACAACATGACCCAAAACTACTCCCTCTTGTACCATGAAATGACACTTCTCCCAATTGAGCACTAAATGGACTTCTTGACACCTACGCAACACTTTTTCAAGGTTTAGCAAACATGCATCAAAAGAAGGACCATAAACAGAGAAGTCATCCATGAAAACCTCCATAGAGTGTTCTATAAGCTCAGAAAAAATAGCTATCATGCATCGTTGAAAGGTTGCTGGAGCGTTACATAGTCCAAACGGCATCCTTCGATAAGCAAAGGTGCCATAGGGACATGTAAAAGTCGTCTTCTCTTGGTCACTTGGATGGACGGGGATTTGAAAAAAACTAGAAAATCCATCCAAGTAACAAAAGAAGGAATGTTTAGCAAGACGCTCCAACATTTTCAATGAAGGGAAGAGGGTAGTGATCCTTACGTGTGGCCTTGTTCAACTTACGGTAGTCGATGCACATTCTTCATCCAGTGATAGTGCGAGTAGAGATGAGTTCACCTTTTCCATTCTTCACAACCGTCATGCCGCCCTTTTTGGGAACAACTTGAACCGGGCTTACCCACTTACTATCGGAGATAGGGTAGATAATGCCGGCCGCAAGAAGCTTCAAAACTTCTTTCTTCACAACTTCTTTCATATTAGGATTGAGGCGGCGATGTGACTCAATAGATGAAGCAGTTTCTTGTTCTAACAAAATTCTATGAATACAGAAAGATGGACTTATCCCCTTAATATCATCAATAGTATACCCAATGACACTTATATACTTGCGAACAAGACATAACAATCGTTTAAGTTGAGAATCATTAAGTGCACTATTGACAATAATGGGATAGGTTGAGTTTTCACCCACAAACGCATATTTCAAATGAGAGGGGAGGGGTTTCAACTCTACCTCAGGAGGCTTAGAACACTCCTTTGTTATGGCTTCAACCTGTAGGGCCTCGATTGAGGGACTGTCGGTCTCACAAACCGGTGCATCATCTAACATCTTCTCATATGCCATAGTCTCTTCATCACAGGCCCCATTGCTGCTTAAGCACCGTTGAAGAGCATCATCATCCGTACTCTCCATAGGTAAATCTTCTTCCCATCTCTCAACAACATCAACCCGGTAACAAGTGTCTCCCAAAGAAGGAGCATTTAAGGCTTTGTGTAGCTCAAATTCCACCTTGTCTTCACCCACATTTAGAGACAATTTGCCGCTTTTCACATCAATCAAAGCTCCAGCAGTGGCAAGACACGGTCTACCCAGGATAATTGGCGTATGCACATCTTCCGGCATCTCCATGACAAAGAAGTCACATGGAATAGTCAATTTGCCCACTTAGAGGGGTACATCCTCCAAGACACCTAAAGGGTATCTGATAGACCTATCCGCTAGTTGGAGAGAGACGCGGGTAGGGCTAAGGTCACCGAAGTTAAGCTTCTTAAAGATAGTGTTAGGCATGAGGCTTACACTAGCTCCAAGATCACAAAGTGCCCTTTGAATAGTCACATCCCTAATAGAACATGGAATGGAGAAACTTCCAGGATCACTCAACTTTGGAGGAAGCTTGTTAAGAAGAATAGCACTACACTCCGAGAGAGTTCCCTTTGTAGAAGCTTCACAAATTTTATTCTTACTGGGACAAGAGTTGCTTCAAGAACTTAGCATATATAGGAATCTTAGACATAGCCTCAAGGAACGGGATGTTAAGGTGCATACCTTTCAACAACTCAAGAAATTTCCCGTATTTCTTCTCAATTCGCGCCTTTGCCAACCGATGAGGGAAAGGAGCCAGCTCAACATAGACTCTAGAAGGCTTGTGTGGTGTTTTCGCAACCTCTTAAATGGGATCCTCCTTATCAATCACATCACCAACACTCTCGGGAGTGTCTCCTGCAACCTTTGATGGTGTCACAGTTAGCTTGCTTGGGTCCTCTAAAGTTTTTCCACACCTCAAAGTAATTGCACTCACATTTTGGTGACCCTTTGGATTCGGTTCCGGTTGCCCCGGAAATTGGGGTGGTGCCTTTTGCAGTTGAGTCACCTGTTGAGTCACATGAGACATTTGTTGAGCTAGTTGTGCAATTTGAGTGTCAACTATCTTGTTATGAGCATCCATTCTATCAAACTTCTTGTTAGTTTCCTCGGAGGTAGCAAGGAGTTTCTCAAGCAAGGAATCAGTATATGATTTGTGAGGAGGTTGCTGAGAAGGTTGACCTTGTTGTTTGTGCTGGAACCCAGGAGGATTGGAATTGCGTGGTGCTTGAGGTTGATTGTTGCTCTAAGAGAAGTTCTCATGATTCCTCCAACCCGGATTGAATGTGTTTGAGTAAGGGTCGTTTCGAGGTCGAGCATTACCATACACAGCATTGGCTTGCTCTTGCTCTACAAAATCCATGTCCCCATAAGTGGAACTTGCATTATTCCCTTGGAAAGCATTCATCTCAGCACTAGGACCAACTGATATATTCCTGATCTGTTGAGATAGAGCATCAACCTTACTAGAGAGTGAGGTTAGTGCATCAACATCATACTTGCCACTTTTTTAGAAGTAGACCGATCACTAGACCAATGGTAAGCTGTTAGCGACCATCTCCTCAAGCAAAGCCTTGGCTTGATCGGCCGTCTTACCCATGAGAGCACCACCGGCCGCGGCATCAATAGAGATTCGGACTTCATGAGTCAACCCATTATAGAATGTCTGAATAAGGAGCCATGTTGGGATCTCATGATGAGGACACTGCCTTTGTAGATCCTTGTATCGTTCCCAAGCTTCATAAAGTGATTCACCATCCAACTGAGTGAAGGATCTGATTGCATTGCGTAGCTTGGCCGTTTTCCCAGGAGGAAAGTACTTCTGACAAAAGGCAGTGGCTAGTGCAGTCCAAGTTGTGAACTTGTTCGCTTCATGACCTTTCAACCAATCTTTTGCTCTGTCCCGCAAGGAATAAGGGAACAAGCGGAGGCGAAGAGCTTCATCAGAGGCCCCATTAATCTTCACTGTATCACATTTTTCGAGAAAAGCATTGATGTGTTCATTTGGGTTCTCCATAGGACTGCCACTGAACTGATCCTGTTGTATGAAATGGATCAATTGGATCTTGATCTCAAAGTTGTTGGCCTCTACAGTAGGCCTGGCAATGCTAGATGTAGATGTGACATCTGGCATATTATATTCGCGAAGAGGACGAGCCATTGGTTCTCTCCGAATGTTTTCCTGCTCCCTTCTTCTTCTCTCAGCGTTGAGTCTCCTAGCTGTGGCTTCTATCTCGGGATCAAAGACCACGTGATTTACAGATCGCGATCGCCTGCGCATTCGGAAACAACAACTAGTGAAGAAATGAACAAGAAAAAAAAGAGTAATAGGTGTAATCTATTAAATCTATAATCAAAATAATTCTAATCCGTAGCCTCCCCGGCAACGGCGCCAAAAACTTGTTAGGGTTTTATTTTAATACCGCAAGTGTACGGTGTCGTAGCACATACGGGTCGAACTCAGGGAGGTATAAGATTAACCACTACTTGATTTTAGATTACAAATAGTTACACAGTCCAGAAATGAAAAAGAGTCTATAAACTAAAGGCTAAACTAATGACAAAATATGACAAACTATATGAATATGATAATTAAAACACTAAGATTAAGTATCACCACTACTATGAATTGATCAAACCATAACTCACTTCCCAATTATTCAATTATAGTTTAGGTAAGAATGACATTCCCTTGTGATTTAGCAATAAAGCACAGCTGCGAACCGAAACTAAATCCCAAATCATCCAACAATGCCTAAAGCTCACTTTCATGATAGCAAAAGGCCTAACTAACATGTAGGTCTCCTATTTTCATGGCTTACCTACACAATTAGAAGCATTAAGAGCCAATGTCAATTAAATCCCAATTCCAATTCTCACCTATTTTCATGGGAGAATTTAAATCAATGACAAGACTATCCGAATTAAGACCCAACTTTCGTTGATGAACTTAATTGATAAAATAACAATTTAGCAAACAAACATATGATCCTAATTTCTACTCCAACTTCCGTTGATAATAAAAGTTAGGGCTAAAGTAAGATGCGAATTTGACTACAAATACAATCTTGCCAAACCCTAAGCATATAATTCAATAACATGGGAATTAGAACAACAATTTACATGATCAATCCATAATAGGGCTCAACTTAATCCTAGATAGAAGTACTACTCACTAATCATGGCAATAAAAACAATAAGCATAATTGAGTACATAATTAAATAGATCAAAGAGGGAGGAAAGAGTAAAACTTATTAAGATTGCTTGAATTGTAGAGGAATCCCAAGTACTTGATCAAATTAATCTTCAAACTCCAAGTTTTTGCATAGAAATTGAAAGCTAGGGCTAGAACTCTAATCATAAAAGTGCATAAAAAACTGAAAAGAAATAACATCCACTATTTATATTTTCCGAAAACTCCCTAAAAATAAATGTCAGAAAATAACAAAAGGGAAAACGCTGCCCGCGTCTACCGCGATCCGCGGTGAGAACCGCGAGTCGCACCCACAGCCGCGAGTCGCGCCCATGACCGCGAGTCGCGGTAAGCTCTCGGCAATCCACCGCGAGCTGCTGCCAACGCCGCGACTCGTGGTAGAACCGATGTCTCTTTTCTTCCTTGGACTCTTCAAGTACGGCTTCCAACCCAATTGGACCTTGTAGGAAGCCCAATTACTTCCATCTTGGAACTAACATGGTGCCATTAAACCTCTAAATGAGCCACAAATGCATACTCCTCTCATAATTCGACATTTCTCCTCAATTCCTGTCACTTTGGCACAAATCCATCCAAGTCACAACATAATATCCCTCAAAATGTGCCAAAATAAGAGTAAAATGCGGACTTAACAATTATAAACTTCAAAAACAACGGGAAGCAGAGAAAAAATGAATACAAGTAGTTCGTTTTTGCCTCCCAAATGTCACAGTTCAATAAAGAACCAACTTTTCTCACTTTTCAATTTCTCATATTGCGATTTGGGGATTGGGATTTGAAGTAACCAGTGAGCACTCAGCCTTACTTATAGGTTTGTAATTCTAATCTTCTTCTGTGTTTTTTTATTTAATTTTTTCCAATTGTACTTATTTTAATTTTTAATTCTGAATTTTTATTTTCTAATAATGTGAGATTTGAGAGTTTCATATTTTAGGTGTTGGGTGATAACAAATATATGCTTTAAATTTGATTATAGTTTTCGAATTTCTTACTAAATTAGTGAATTGTTGTAATGTTGTTGACAAAAGAGTTAATTCGTACAGCTCGTATAATCGTATAGCTAAAAGAAAAAAACAGAGCAATTGCTAGCCGGGACATGTTTATTTTTGTTATAGTTAGGGGGCGTTTGGTTGGGGGTCTATTGGAAAGGGTAAGGGAATCAACTTTCTTGATTCCCTTACTTGTTGTTTGGTTGAGCAATTTAATCATTCCCTTTACCCTCTCCTTACCCCCAAAGTCCTCTACTCTCATTCCCCAACCCCCCCAAGGTTTCACTTACCCTTTCTTTGACTCTTTATTGACCATCTTCTTGACCACCAAATCACCCCAACTGAACCACTCAACCACCACCTGACCACCCGACATCCCAACCACCTGACCACCAGTACCGACCACCCAACCACCAGACCGCAGCCTAACCCGACCACCTAACCACCACCTGATCCCTCCACCCCAACCACCAGACCACTTGACCCCTCCACCCCAACAACTATCATTTCCCCACCCAGCCACCCGCACCGTCCACCTAAGTTAACCAACCTCCGAGTAACAAACCACCGATAACTACCAAAAACGCCCCCCAAACCACGAAGCTCGCCCACCCACCTTGCAAAACCCTCACCACCCCACCACAACCACGAAGCTCACCTACCCCACCACAATCACGAAACTCTCCCACCCACCTTGCAAAACCCTCACCACCCCACCCAAAAACCCACCATAACTCCCCGGAAAACCCCCCTCCTTTCGAAATCCTCACCACCAACGCAAGAGTGAAAATCCACCATCGCGAAAATGTTTTGCGTGAAGGAAGCTGGAAGGCAAGGTGGTGGAACTGGTGGCTGTTGTGTTTGTGGGATGGAAAGGGTGATTGTGCTTAGTGGTTGAGGGAAAGCTTGACCACCATGAAAATCAAGATGGTGGTTGTGCTCACTGTTTAGTGGTTGAGGAAGCAAACCCTTTCTTTTAGTCCAACCAAACATGTTGGGAATTTAGGGGGTTTTACATTTCTTTCCTTTCTTTTCTCTTTCTTGATTCCATTCCTTTCCCTAGTCATGAACCAAACGCCCCCTTAATATATTTTGATTTTGAATAGTTAGGTGATAAAGGAGTAATTTGCAGGGACTTGTTTAGTTCAAAGATTGGGACATTGTGTTGATTTATTGATAATTTCCATAGAAGAATAGCTAAGATCCATAGAACAATAGCTAAGAGCCATAGAAGTAATAGAACAAAAGGGTCATGGGTTCTCAAGTTCTCATTATGTTGATTTTCCAGCAGAAAGCTTTTTTTCCCGTCATTTACAAAAAAAAAAACAAACCAACACAAGATCAAAGTAAAATTTGCTGAGACAAAAAAAGTATGAAATTTGTACTATGTTTAAATATTTTTTAAGATTGTTATTCGATTGTTGTGATTTTTTTGTATAATTTAATGAAAACTATCCATAGAAATTTTTATATTGCGTATTTCCGTTAATCTCTCGCGCGTTAGGGGCCATTTTCATACTTTGGAACACTTTTAGTGCTGTTAAATGAAGCATTTTGCAAGGCTTTGCTAATTCAACATCATATTCATCCATCAATGCATGCTCAAGTAGCTTCATCTTAGTTTCTTCAAGTACATTTTCGACGTAACTAATTGCACTTCTGTTTCAGCAGTTGGGTTTTCTTTCATGTACAGATATATTGAGTTGATCTTGCCATCCTTACCCTCTTTATGGAAAATAAGACATGTATCCATGTTAAGGGTATAACCTACATGTGAGTTAGGACTAGTTGTCCCATGGTGAAAAAAATAGAGAGAGAATGACTAATATTTAGATTGATGGTGGGTTACTCCACCTATCACTAATTGGTTTTAGGATTGAACCCTCCCAACTTTGAACGTGGTCAAAAAACCCTCCTCCGACGTGGGCTTGTATTAGGCCCAATGTAGTTTTTCAATCCATGTATCATTAGTTTCACTTTTGTTTTCCATGGCCTTGTTCTCTTCAATAATTGATATGTTTTTCACTCGGAAATAATTTTTCTTTTACGATTTTATATCTGTGGACATTTTTAAGAAGATTTCGTAAGAAATCTGAATCCTCATATGCTAAGTTGGACTTGATTAAGTATTTATTTCATGTTACTTTTATTGAGTCATGTTGGTGTTATTATTTTAAAGAATCAACTTCATTATAAGTACCTTTTTAAGTGTAATTGTTTTGTGGAAATATTTGCGAACTAAAACCATTTTTTGACGGGATGAAGTAAAGTTGCTGAGCTTGCCACTTATTTTAGTTGTTTGTTTTGATTTTCTTTCTATGATTCGCAGGCTTGGTGTGGAAAGCTTGAGTTATGCTAGAGAACCGGAGGAGCTGTGGGTCAAGAGTAATTAGATCGAGTGACAGGAAAAGTCATTGAGACATTGGGTTATATTTCATTTTGAGATCTTCGTGAGAATAAGTATATCATCTTTTGAGGTATGATATAAGAGCATTGTATTGTGGGCCATAATCCATAGGTCCAGGATCGTATAAGATATTATGTTTCCGCTGCAAGAGAATGTAATTTCAAGGTTTTGTTAAATGAAAATTGAGATTTGTAAATGTTGAGTATGATTAGTTAGCAGTTCAGAAGTGCGGGCTATTACATTTATACCTCATCAATTCAAAATTAACAAAAAGTTGTGTAATTAATTAAAGTGAATTAGGTATCAAGATAATGACCATTTGGAATACTACATGAGACACTAAGTAAAATAGAGGATCTCTACCTCATATGTCATCGAGCTTCTTATTCATTTAATTATTATTCTAGATCTTTGTTGTATACCATCGGCCAAAAAAGGCTCTGAATTAGCCTACTATATATTTCTTGTATTGCAAGTTGCCATTCTTGCCAATACCTAACAAGAACATTTAGGAAGTTCAGGAAATTTGACCAAAAAGTTAATAACGGGAAAAGCTTTACCTCATAGCTTTGCAGGTCATTAAATAAACGACAAGACATCATGAGAAGTTGACAGGCCTGGCCCTGGGCCAGGGCAAGCGGGGCACCCGCCCAGGGCCCAAGATTTTAAAATATCTTTAGCATTAAAAAAACCGGTACAGCCGTGAAGTAAGAAGGAAATGAACAGAACATAATCTCCATCTCCTACCCATTGCCACATCGTAAAGATTCAGTTTCCAAAATTAAAAAAAATCCCATCTTTGATTCTAAGGCAATTACTCATTTATCTCTCTTTTCTCAAGTTTATTTTTCTTCCAAAAATCTCTTGCAAATTTCTCATATCAATTGAAAATATATTTTTCCCCAATTATAAACTTCCAAAACAACGGGAAGAAGAGTAAAAATGAATACAAGTAGTTCGTTTTTGCCTCCCAAATGTCACAGTTCAACAAAGAACCAACTTTTCTCACTTTTCAATTTCTCATATTGCAATTTGGGAATTAGGATTTAAAGTAACCATTGAGCAGTCAACCTTACTTATAGGTTTGTAATTCTAATCTTCTTCTGTGTTTTTTTTATTTTGTCCAATTGTACTTATTTTAATTTTTAATTCTGAATTTTTATTTTCTAATAATGTGAGATTTGAGAGTTTCATATTTTAGGCACTAGTAGAATAATTGCTTATTGCTGCGGTAGTATTGCTGCGGTTTTATCCATACGCAGCAATAAATCACGTGAAAAGAAAAGGTAAAATATAAAATAGACATATTGCTACGGTTTCCAGAAAAAACCGCAGCAATAGGTCTCAACGGAAAAAATTTTAAATTTAGTTGACTGTTTGACCAGATCTATTGCTGCGGTTTCCAGTCAAAACCGCAGCAATAGATTAAAATATTTTTTTTTAATAATATTTGAACCTATTGCTGCGGTTCCTACAAAAAACCGCAGCAATAGACTCTTTTAATATATAAAATAAATGACACGCCTCACTCACACGACATTTGCCCTCTCTCTCCTCTCACTCTCCTCTTCCTCTCTCATCCTCCACCCGCCTTCATCCCTCTTCCTCTCTCACCCTCCACGTTCGCCGCCTTCACCGAAGTTTCAGCGCCTCCAACCGAAGTTTTCAGATCTACTTCGAACCCCTCTTCCTTCGCCGCCTTCACCGAAGTTTTCAGATCTACTTCGAACCCCTCCACGTTCGCCATAGAACTCCGACGCGAAGATAGAAAAACTCCGGCGCGTCCGTCAAATGAAGAGGGGTTGGAAGTAGTTCGAAGGAGAGAGAGAATAGGAGGTGCGCGCGAAGGTTAAAACTCCAGCGCGTCTGTCAAACGAAATAGGAGGTGCGGTTCATCGGCGTCGCGCGAAGTCGATTGAAGGAGCGGCGCGTCTGGTTTCATCGGTGCTCGTCGCCCATCAGTCAAACGAAGAGGAGGTGCAGTTCATTGGTTTGTTTCGTTTTTTTAACCTTTTTTATTATTTTTATTTTCTAAATGTCAGACCTGGAGAATGAATTTGAAACCAGATCTGATTTTTTACTTTCTAAGGAGGAGCAGCGCGTCTAGTGTTTTTGTTTTTATTTTTTAAATGTTAGGGTTTTTTATTTTTTGGAATGAATAATCTGATATTAGGTTCATGACTTTGTAATTTCGATTTTGATATGAATGTGGTGAATGAATTTGTTTTAGCATGCAGTGGATTGTTGTAGTTATGTTTATATTATAATTGTACTATAACTACAAAAATTTCACACTTTGAGAAATGAAAAAAAAACAATTTTTTTACCCTGCTATGCATCTATTGCTGCGGTTTTGTGAAGAAACTGCAGCAATAGACCTGTATATTTAATATTAAAAAAATAACCTATTGCTACGGTTTTTGCCAGAAACCGCAACAATAGATTAATTACCTATTGCTGCGCCCTTTATTGCTGCGCGGCCAAAACCGCCGCAATAGGCCACTTAATGACCGCAACAATAAGCATTTATTCTACTAGTGAGGTGTTGGGTGATAACAAATATATGCTTTAAATTTGATTATAGTTTTTGAATTTCTTACTAGATTAGTGAATTGTTGTAATATTGTTGACAAAAGAGTTAATTCGTACAGCTCGTATAATCGTATAGCTAAAAAGGGTAAGAAAAAATAAAAAACAGAGCAATTGCTAGCTCGGACATCTTTATTTTTGTTATAGTTTGTATATTTTGATTTTGAATAGTTAGGTGATAAAGGAGTAATTTGCAGGGACTTGTTTAATTCAAAGATTGGGACATTGGGTTGATTTCATTAATGATTTCCATAGTAGAATAGCTAAGATCCATAATACAATAGCTAAGAGCCATAGAAGTGATAAAACAAAAGGGTCATGGGTTCTCAAGTTCTCATTATACTGATATCACTTGCTAAATTATAAAGTTACTTATTTATGTTCCAGTTAGAAACAAGGAACTCGATTATTGAAACTGTCTGTTCCTACTAATTGGATAGGAACTTGTTTCACATATTCATTGAGTTGAACTTGAACTTGAACTTGAGCTTGATCTTTAAGCTCTTCTCCATAAGGTCATATAGCTGGCTATTGTTGCTTTTTACAGTGACATATTTCATGTTAGGAACTCTAGCTCCATAGGAACTTGTGAGTACAACATAATAAAAAAATTAAAAACCATCTTTAACTAGTGTTTTCTCCTTTGAAGATCTCATAGGATGTCTTATTGATCAACTTCTAATCACTCCTTTGTTGATGATTTCGCAAGTGATATCGGTTGCTTTTTCTTACTTGTTCCTTTGGAAAACATTTGCAAATAGTATCCTGCCATGTCTTTCAATGTTCCATTCATTATACTCGCCCTGTAATCAATACCTTATTCCTGCATACATCATCCAACTCATCTGGAACTGTAAGTTCCTTGGCATTCTCATCATATGAATCTTCTGTTCATCTGAAAGATATAATCTCTAGAACTCTCTTTTTGATTTCAGGAACTTGTTCCTAATGTGTTTGTTCCTTTGATGAAAGAACATGAACTTGTTCCTTCATTTTGGGTTGTCATAAATTAAGACATATAATTTGTGTAACAAAACCCAAAAAGAAATACTTTGTGCATTTTGATATTAGTAGGTTAGTCAAAAGAGATAATATAATTAAAGCATAAAAATAAACATAAGGTTTCTCAAAAAAATATAATCTCATGTGAAAAGGAACTTCTGCTTTGTTCCTTTGAACCGAGATCAATTTCAAAAGACTTAGGAACTCGTTCTAAATTTTGGATTGTTCCTGCACCATTTGTTTATTTCAGCGTTCTTGGAACACTATTAATTCCCCAAGATCAAAGTTTGAGTTCTTTGATCCGAAACTAATATTTATGCTTTTGATATTTTAGTTACCTCAATTATCAAACCTACAAAATAAACATTAATAACCTGCACAACATATAAAGAGAAGATAATATATATAAACTTGTAAAATAACTTCTCTTTTCCAACAAAAACAAATCTATATAACTATCTCTACTTAGTAAAAATCAACATGCATCCATATAATAAATATTCAATAAACTCAATATGCATGGAAGAACAATTCTATGGCAAATAAATGAAATAGTCATACGTTACACTGCCTAAAGAATAAAGTTTCCTTTTGTAGGGAAACCAAGTTCCAAGAGTGACAATATGCATTGTTCCATATGACTTGTTCCTTGAACCATTTCTAGTATACTGATTCTTTGATATTTTAAAAAAATTTAGGAATCTTAATTTTGTCTTTACAAAACAGTTTATCCAAAATTGATATAAAAACATCAAAGCCGAATGGAATGATTTACTAGAAATAATATAAGGAACAAGTTCCAATTTAATGTATGCGTATAAAAAATATCTCAAGTAAGAGGTACTTACATCAAAGAGGCCGTTGATAATCCTTGAATGACTTTTAATACATGATGAAAAGTCAGCCTCCACTTATTCCTTTGAATGACGTAGGGTGAAGTTCCTTTCTCGTACGGGTTCCTTCTTCTTGCAGGAACTTAACTCAGCAGGGTTGCCTGCTTATCACTAAGTTCCGGCTCTGATACCAATTGTTAATTCGAATGGAACTACAAGAGGGGGTGTGAATTGTAGTATGAAACTTATTGCCCAAATAATGCGGAATTTAAAACATAAGTAATAAGGAACTCAAAGTGCAAGATAGATTTTTACGTGGAAACTTCTTGTCTCGATACTAGAAGAAAAACCACGACCTCTTCAGGATTTAAACTCTTCACTATAATAGGGAACCTCCTTTGTTACAACCTATTACATGCCCAAGTTCCACTCGGAACTCCAACTCTCTTACAAGTTCCACTAGGAACTTTAGCTCTCTAAACTTAACTTTAAGTCCCTTAAGAGTTCCCACAACTCTTTACAACAGGTTTACTCAAACCCTATACCCCTGGATAGACTTCACCCCAAGTCTACGTACAAACAATAAGAACTTACCCAAGTTCCTAACTCGAACTTGATACAAGAATTCCTCAAACCCTTTACCAAGTTCCCATTACAAGAGTTCACTCAAACCCTTTAACCCCAAACTCAAATACAATCGCTTGATAATTTGGTTTAACTCTAGTATATAAAACCTGAAGAACTGCAAAGGAACTTGGCACTTGTAGGAACTTGGAACTCGACTCAAAACAAGGAATAGTTTATATAATTCTTTTGTAACGTTATTCTTTAAGCCAAACCTTATGAAATGACATAAGTCAGACACTATGGAAAGACACCAGTTAGATAATATGGAATGAAGACATAAGCCTTTATTTATAGCATGCACAAGACTTGAGCACCACTTCCACTTATTTCTCCACTAACCCATGATCAGTTAGTTGGGAGAAACTTTGGGAAGAAGCTGTCAAAGACTTGGGCATTACTTAAATCAGGTTTACTATAAAACAATTAGAGTAAAAATAGGAAACAAAAAGAAAATAAATACTTGGAGAAAAAGCAACGTTTTATCAAAATATAATCCAAGAGATATTTTTCAAAAACTCACCTTTTATTTATCTTCTTATGCAAAAATATTTAACTGAAAACTTTTTTCATAAACCTGACATAAGTACATGAGTTCCTGTGCGTACAAAAACTCGCGTCAAGTTCCTGCACTCACAAAAACTCATTTTACGTAATATAAATCTAGGCTTGTTATTTTCCAAAAACTGATAAGATAAGATTAAATAAACTAAAGATATAAAATCAGAATCCTAAATTAAAATCGATTTTTTTTAAACCTATTTTATTTAAAATTTATCTTTTATTTAAAAACAAAAACTTATCCTAAAACAACTAATGCATATTATTTAAAAACAATTAATCAAGTACAAATTTATTAAGAAACAAAATCTAAATAAATCCTACAGATTAAGATAATAATATGCATCTGACTTATTGAATCTTAAATACTTTTGACTCTAAGTTCCACGAGTTCCTTTTGACCTTACGAGTTCCTTTTGACCTTGTTCCATTACCTTTCACGTTTCCACATACTTACATGAATTCCAGAAAATAAACTCATATTTTCTGCCTTCATGCTCAATGCTGCTCCAACTCAATAACATCATGTTGATAGCTCCACCTCTGGAACTTCGACGTGCTAGTTCCTTTAAGGAACTTCGTACTTATAGTTCCTGCTTAGGAACTGGTTGTTCCAACTATGAAACTTCAGGAACTGCTCCCACTCGGGAACTGCATATTCAATGTTCCTCTTAGGATATACCTAGGAACTGCTCTGTTTGTGTTCCTTCTAGGAACTCTTCTAGGAACTTTGTTTGTGCTTGCTTCTATATCATTTTTCTTGAACTCTTCATGCTTGGTTCCATCTTAGGAACTTACATGAAGTCTAGCAGCACATCTGTATAATCAGACTTCTTCTCTCTTTTGATTTCTTCCTCAAGAACTTCACTTATTGGATTTCTTCTAGGAACTCTTCATGATGTGATATATTTAACCTTCCATGACTTGTTCTATGTTAATGTAATATGCTTATCTCAAACACACATGTTAGTTAGATAATCATCATTTGTTTACAATAATCAAAACACTACATGACTCAACAATATTCCCCCTTTTTAATGATGACAAACAAATGATGCTTATCACAAATTAAACAATAAACGATGTCCATTAATCCCCCTTAACTAACAAGTTATGCATGTATATGAAGGAAATATCAACATAGAGAAACACATCATACAAAGAACGTTACTTTCATCATTTAAGGATTTAGACTTAACTATGCTTGACCATAAGCAGCATACATATTCTTCCCCCTTTTGTCATTATCCAAAAGGATCATCTTACACACATTTGTTTTAGGTAAATTATATACACATATTGTTATATGCTACACTTACCACCATAAAGGTTAAACACCTGTTAATCCCAAAAGCCTCAAGAATCTCAATTTTCAAACTTAGGATGCATGTGCTACACAAATTTCCAACTCAGAATCCAAAGACCCAACTTTAAAACCATAGAAGGAACTTGACAAATAAGAAAATAAAAGTCAAGAAAAAAAAATCAGATTTGAAAGTCAATAATGGATTAAGAGATACGACATTGTAATATCCGGCTCAAAGAAATATGAAAGAATTTATGGAACAATTTGAGTAGAGGGAACTTGAGATATATAGTGTGCTCTATGGTTTAGACTTTTAATAAGAGGTTCTCAACAATAATTAGAGTTGATCACTTCACACTTTTGAAATATCTGCCAAACCCCCACACACACCTTGATATGTATATCTATCAAGTTCACTTTTACTCAACCAACCAACTGTGAGAAACTCATTGCATGAAGAAACTTGAACGAATTCATCTTTATAATCAAGTTTTTCCATTCTTTCGCTTATGTTCCTCTTCTCAAATCATCAAATCCATGAGTAAGCATTTTCATAACCATATGAAATATTGACTTCTAGGAAATAATAAAGATTTGATCACCCTTGTTTACTTTTTTTTTTCGTTTTCCCTTTTTTTAAACTAGGGTGTCATTACAAGTTGTTGCACTTTTCCTAGAATGTCACATTTACCAACCACAAAAAAGTAATTGCTTACTCACACATACTTGAAATTCACAACCAAGAATGAAAACATATATATCGATTCCGTCCTTATTCCCTCTGAGTTCCTTACCACTCCTTCATCATTAGGAACTTATATGAGTAGTTCAATCTAATGATATATCACTTATATGAGCATCAATTGATAAAACATAAAATACTTGCTTCTCACTTCTTCCATAACTTCCCCCTCAAAATGTATTTACCATTTATCACTCTTTATGCATCATTGAACCATAAAAAGTCATTTTAAATTAGAGCACATGGAAATTAGGAACTTTGAAGTGACATGATATGAATGGAAAGAGGATTTAATCAATCAAAGGGTATTTGAAGAAATGTGGTATGAACTGATGATAGTTGGTTAAGAATAGGTTTGTTCCCTCTAAAAATTAAATAAAAAATATTAAGGGAATTTACCTGTCTTGTTCCATCAAGGTTTCTTTCATTGTACCTTTGGCAACTTAGGACTTTCATGTTTGACAACTTCCACAATTCTATTATGAGACCTCTAATACTCTTAGGCAAGTGAGTATGCCTTTATGACATAAAAATTAAGTGTAACACATTTACGCCAGTGTGCATATAATCACTTCAATTTTAATATGTGTAAGAGCCCAATTCGACAAAACTTTTGAAAAGAACATGTTTATACTCAAGTCATACTTCATTAAGTCTTGTTCCTCTAAACAGTCCATGAATAGGTGAAATTATAAAGAACATATATTCACATAATTTAAAGCAAGATTTATAAAAGTTATGCATTCATATTAATAATTTAATGATGTAATTTATTAATCGTGATACAATGTGAATATGAACATCTTAACTTAAGTCACATTTCACCATGAATATAATATTACCTCAAGTACTGGACTGATTTTGATGACTTGCTTTTGAGTTTCCGAACTACTAGTTCCATCATTTTGATGTCTCCACATCTGATGGAAACTTTCATTCCAACTCGACTCATACTCATCACTCTTCAAAAGTTCATTGACATGTTTTTATCCTTGCATATCATTATATTTCAAGATAGTAGTTGTGTTCTCTTCTCATACTCGCGTACACATTTGCTTATAAGGTTAGCAAAAACCCTTGCATAAAATAGTTAGTTGTACCACAAATATCATTCATATAACTATGTACAACGACTAAGTCAATTCCTCTTGAAAACAGAAATTATTGTTAATTATAAAATCATTTTTCAACAAGAAACTTGATGTTGTTCCTCATAGATTTCCAGTTAAAAAAAAATATTTTGAACACATTGAAAATCTATTTGGAACAATCTAAATTCCATGTAAGCAACAAGAAAAAAATAATATACAATTAACTCATGACCTAGCTACATGAATAAAAGTTTCCTCAAAGTCAATACCTTTATTTAGTTGTTCCTCTTAACAACTAACCGGTATAGAGTTCCTTTGTCGACGTCACTGTGAATGAATCGCATGAGTATTTCTTATGTTCCAGTTAGAATCAAGGAACTCGATTATTGAAATTGTCTATTCCTACTAATTGGATAGGAACTTGCTTTCACATATTCATTGAGTTGAACTATTATTTTATGAACTTGAACTTGAACTTGAACTTGATCTTTAAGCTCTTCTCCATAAGGTCATATAGCTGGCTGTTGTTGCTTTTTAGAGTGACATATTTCATGTTAGGAACTCTAGCTCCATAGAAACTTGTGAGTTCAACTTAAAAAAAAATTAAAAACCATCTTTAACTAGTGTTTTCTCCTTTGAAGATCTCATAGGATGTCTTGTTGATCAACTTCTAATCACTCCTTTGTTGATGATTTAGCAAGTGATATCGGTTGCTTTTCCTTACTTGTTCCTTTGGAAAACATTAGCAAATAGTATCCTGCCATGTCTTTCAAAGTTCCATTCATTATACTCGCGCTGTAATCAATACATTGTTCCTGCATACATCATCCAACTCATCTGGAACTGTAACTTCCTGGGCATTGTCATCATATGAATCTTCTGTTCATCAGAAAGATATAATCTTTGGAACTCTCTTTTTTAATTTCTGGAACTTGTTCCTAATGTGTTCGTTCCTTTGATGAAAGAACATGAACTTGCTCCTTCATTTTGGGTTGTCATAAATTAAGACATATAATTTGTGAAACAAAACCCAAAAAGAAATACTTTGTGCATTTTGATATTAGTAGGTTAGTCAAAAGAGATAACATAATTAAAGCATAAAAATAAACATAAGGTTTCTCAAAAAAAAATATAATCTCATGTGAAAAGGAACTGCTGCTTTGTTCCTTTGAACCGAGATCAATTTCAAAAGACTTAGGAACTCGTTCTAAATTTTGGATTGTTCCTGCACCATTTGTTTATTTCAGCGTTCTTGGAACACTATTAATTCCCCAAAATCAAAGTTTAAGTTCTTTGATCCGAAACTAATATTTATGCTTTTGATATTTTAGTTACCTCAATTATCAAACCTACAAAATAAACATTAATAACCTGCACAACATATAAAGAGAAGATAATATATATAAACTTGTAAAATAACTTATCTTTTCCAACCAAAACAAATCTATATAACTATCTCAACTTAGTAAAAATCAACATGCTTCCATATAATAAATATTCAATAAACTCAATATGCATGGAAGAACAATTCTTTGGCAAATAAATGAAATAGTCATACATTACACTGCATAAAGAATAAAGTTTCCTTTTGTAGGGAAACCAAGTTCCAAGAGTGCGTGACAATATGCATTGTTCCATATGACTTGTTCCTTGAACCATTTCTAGTATACTGATTCTTTGATATTTTAAAATAATTTAGAAATCTTAATTTTGTCTTTACAAAATAGTTTATCCAAAATTGATATAAAAACATCAAAGCCGAATGGAATGATTTACTATAAATAATATAAGGAACAACTTCCAATTTAATGTATGCGTATTAGAAATATATCAAGTAAGAGGTACTTACATCAAAGAGGCCGTTGATAATCCTTGAATGACTTTTAATACATGATGAAAAGTCAGCCTCCACTTGTTCTACGAGGTGGTGGGGACTGGGCGCGGCTGGTGATAAGTGTGATGAAGGAAGGTGAAGGTGATGGTGAAGGGGGCTGAAGCCGGTGATGGAGCCTGCAGTTGGGGAGGGCCACGAGCCAGGCGTGGCATGGATATGGAGCCCACGGCCTGGCCGTGGTGGTCACTGCCAAGGGGCAGTTTTGTTAGTGCTGCTATGTTTCTTCTTGCTCTTTTCTTCTTTTTTTTTAAATTCTTTTTATTTTTCACCTACAATAAAAAAAGGAGAAGAAAATACACTAATTAGTAAAATCATACCTAAAGAAAATGAAAATTTCAAAAGAAATACAATAAAAAATTAGAAAATAAGTTATGATTCATTGATTCGGGTTGCCTCCCGAATAGCGCAAATTTATAAAGGTCCCGCACGACCATGTAATTTCAGTAGATTAAAGCAGAACAGTTCAATGCTCTAAGAAGCTTATCATATGTCCCTGCAAACATCTCAGAGCATGTTATATAAGAGTGAAAAGGAAAGAGGAAATAGACTTGTCTAAAAAATCTATTAAATCTAGAAAAAGGAAAATCAAAATAAAAGTTATATTTACAAGAGTAAGAAAAAGAAAAATCATTAGTCTTTTTATATGAATCAAAAGGAATAAAAACTAAATGTACATCAGTTACATGATCACAAGAGTCGTTCATATTAGAAGAAATAGGGAACGATGTGGGATATAATATAGGGGAAGAAAGGAATAAGGTCAAGTTTTCGAGAGAACGGAACATGAGACTCAAAAATAGTTGGTGGACCCGACAAAGACTCATGAATAACCTTACTCTTATCTATAGACTCCTCCAATGAAGGATATTCAACCAAGGGTTATTCCTTGTTCCAAATGTCCTTCACATCGATCTTTTCCGTAATATGATAATCATCCCCTTAATTTTCAAGTTCTTTCCAACCCTCATCATCATCATCATAAATATATGGTTGGAAACTAGACTTTTGAGCAGATTGATAGTCATATTGGGGAGAGGGGTCAAAATCATTTACTAATGTCACATCACATAAAGAAATATCATGAGAAGTAGAGTGACTATTAGAACAGTAGGGAGGTGTTGTAGTGTAATTTTGAGGTGAAGGAGTGGAGAATGTTTCTGGAATTGGTCTAGCATATGAAAACATCTCCCACTCATAAGAATCTCTAGTCAACCACGTAATTAAAGCCCAACAATAATCAGGAGATTGAGATAGAAATCCTCCATTAGACAGTAAGTCTACCATTATCCTAGTTTCTTTATTTAACCCCTCATAAACCACTAGGCACATATCTCATTGTTCATAACCATGATTAGGTTCAAGAGAATCACCAAGTCTATGATATTATTTCTAAAACGCTTCATTCTCATGTTGCGGAAAATAAAAAATTGCTCTGGAATTACTAGCATGGGCATGGGGATCGCAAAACGCATCAGGTAATTGATTAGAACTCATGCAAAAATTGGAATTACATTGACACGATGTATCAAAATTAGAAACATGAGAATCCAAAGAATTATAACCATTGTGCATATCAATAGAATTGTCCCTATTATAGTGATAATATGACTCCATGAACAGTGAAAAAGAAGAGAATTACTAATTGTAAAAAAAATATTTACAAAAGTAAAGAAAAAGTTATTTACAAAAGAAAATAAAATAATATACAGTGTAGTCTATTAAATCTATAATCAAACTAATTCTAATCCGTAGCCTCCCCGGCAACGGTGCCAAATACTTGTTAGGGTTTTATTTTAATATCGCAAGTGAACGGTGTCGTAGCACATAAGGGTCGAACTCAGGGAGGTGCAAGACTAAACACTAGTCGATTTAAGACTATGAAATAGCTACACAATCCAAATATCAAGGAGAATCTATAAACTAATACTCCCTCCGTCCCAGAATACTCTTGACACTTATCAAGGCACGTAGTTTTAGATGATAAGTTGTTGTTTGGTTATCAATTGTTATTTTATTGAAAAGTAGATGTGATAGGAGTTAGTAGCTAGTAAAAGTAGTATTATATTATTTTAAGGAGAGAGAATGTGGGTCATGATTAGAGTTGGTAGGTAGTAGGAGTGGTATTATTTTATTTGAAGGACAGAGAGTGTGGACCAATGGTTAAAAGGTAGAATAATTAAAATAATAGTGGGTCATATCCAAAAATAGAAGTGTAAAGAGTATTATGGGACAGATGAAAAAGGAAAGTGTAAAGAGTATTCTGGGACAGAGGGAGTAGCTAAACTAATACTAAAATATGACAAACTCGATGAATATAATAATTAAAATACTAAGATTAAGCATCACCACTAATATGAAATGATCAAAATATAACTCACATCCTAGTTATTCAATTATAGATTAGGTGAGATTGACATTCCCTTATGACTCGGTCATTCCTCAATTCCTAGAGCTCACTTTCGTGATAGCAAAATGCCTAACTAACATGTATGTCTCCTATTTTCATTGCTTACACACATAATTAGAAGCATTAAGAACCAATGTCAAATAACTCCCAATTCTAGTTAACACCTATTTTCATGGGAGAATTCAAATCAATGACAAGATTATCTAAATTAAGATCCAACTTTCGTTGATGAACTCAATTAATAAAATAACAATTTAGCATCAAACAAATATTCCTAATCTCAACTCCAACTTTCGTTGATAATATAAAACTAGGGCCAAATCAAGATGCAAAATTAACAAAAAGAACAATCTTATCAAACCCTAAACATATAATTCAATAACATGGGAATTAGAGACAAAATCATATGATCAATCCATACTATGGCTCAACTCAATCTTAGATAAAAAGACTACTCACTAATCATGGCAATAAAATCAACAAACTTAATTGAAAATATAATTAAAATAAACAAAAGAGAAAGAAAGAATAAAACTTGATACGCAATACTTGAATAGGAGACGAATATGAAATCTTCAATCTTGAATCTCCAAAGTAGCAATAGAGAATAAACTAGGGCAAAAACTAGACAGAAAACCTAATAAGAGAATAATGTGCAAAGTGAATAATGAATACTAATAGATATCCTCACCTAATTAGAAATCCTCTAATATAAAGTTATATCTCCTAATACTAGTAGGAAATCAAATTACAAGATAAGGAAGGCCAAATAAATCATTAAAGGGACGAAATTATCAAAACCGCTGGAAAGCTAAGCTAAATTGCAAAGCACATATCTCTCAGAATATGGCTCTCCTTGGGCCGTGCAGCCTATTGTTGGAAAGCTCTTCAAGCCTACTTTCTAATCCAGCTTGAATCATCCAATTATCGCTAACGAATCAAAAGTTATGGATAAAAGAGTGAGCATGACTCGATTTTTGCAATTCTTTAAATGAATTCCAACTCCAATTTAACTCCAAATTGCACTCAAATATATGTGTAACGATCCTTATCAACGTAGCTTAATTCCAATTGCTCCTAAGTACTCAAACTTGTCCAATGATACTCCAATTATGTTCTCAATACCTGAAATTCATCAAAGAATACCAAAAACACACAAAAGGAGTAATATTTTGCAAATTAAGTAAAATAGTATGCAATTATGAACTATAATGCACCTAAATGTTCCTAAAATGCAATTTAAATGCACCTAAAGCCTATATAAAAATCGGACACATCACTATACTTCTTGGATTTTTATGCAACCTTGATTTAATTCTTTCATTGGTGGATTATGGTGTTTGAAGGAGTGCTCGAAGATTTGGTGATTCGGTGACTGATGGATTGTGTCTGTGTTCTTTCTCTAATCTTGTTTTCTGCAGTGAGGACACTGCAGATTCTAGCTTGGGGGAGGAATATTCTATCTT